>JBCAUG010716190.1:0-12889 GCA_038406175.1 Haplosyllis leylae | reverse complement strand
AGGGGGGGGGGGTACGTGTCCTGGTCATGGCCGGGAGGGGGGGGGGGGAATGGGTTGGGGGAGGGGCGGTAACAATCCCTTCACAAAGCTGAAGTCCAGATGCTACACACAGTGGTAGTCAGCTCGATCACTACAGGTCCCTCTGGCGGTGATCGCGGTGACCATAAATAACGTAAAAATGTCCTTGCTATGCTATTTCCTGCTACTAAATCTTCAGCATATACACTGCACCTTCTTCTTCTGAAAGTTTTAGGCATTAGCAGAGACACTAGCCACCTGGTGGTGAACTTAACAAAAGATAAATAGTGATATACGCCTCTGCATACAACACATATCTTCAAGTGGCGGATGTAAAAGTTGGCTGATCCAACTCGTTATATTAACGATGAAGGGATTGTACATAAAAGCATGGAAGGCGAACCAGTGAATACCGGTAACTTAAGAAATTATACAAACTTGTCCATCCGGGAGGGAGGGGGGTACTCAGTCCCACAGCTGGGGGCGGATACTTCAATACTGTTATTCAAAACAAAAAGGTATTCCTGAAACCAAATTTCCTTCTCTTGGTGGAAATGCCTCCACCTGAAGAGCTTTCTGGCAGTGCTGAACACTACCCAAAAGAAAGTAACATTGCGGTTGCGGCGCTTTAGTTTTCACTAGCAATCCAATACAGGATTCTTTCCATAAGGATTTTCCAGTAGTGTGGTGTGAAAATAGATAACTCTTCATGATTAAAGCTATATTTTTGTCTTCATGACTAAAGCTATATTTTTGTCTTCATCCACTCAGCCATTAAATTCAAAAGTTTGCCCCACGTGGCTCCAACCAGTGTGTCACCTTTTCGAACAAACAATCTTGGCCCGAAAGATTAAACCTTAGCAATTACATGTAACTCGACCGACTTAATTTGAGGGCATGGATAATCTGATCTACGATGGAGCTTGGAAGTCATGTCACTGAATCGTTCTGTTTTCATGTTAATCCATTCTTTGTTGTCGTGTACACTTGACTAGATTTAAATGCATATAATAACATTATCAACCTCCAAAGCACCTGTTACCTGGGGAAATAAATGGAAGGTCCCTAGATAACGACATAAAAAGAATATCTCTTTTTCTACAAATCTGATCCATTAATAGGTGCTTGATGTACCAACAACAGAGGCAAATCCAGAGAAAAAAAAGGTTGCTTACACCGATCGACTCAAATTTATTTTTGAAATTAACCCAATTTTTAGGTGAAAAATAAGATAATTTTGACTATGCTTAGAGGATGCTGATGTATTGTGCACTCACAGCTGGGCACAGCGCCAAGTGATTGTCTGTGACCCCGCCCACCTTGACAGCCTGCCAAGAATCCACCTGTGTAACTCACTACTTTAAATTTTTTTTTGGCATTTTGGTATAATTTTTCCGATATTTTTTGCCCAGATTTGTGAAGATAAAATATTCCCCAGTGATTTTAGATTTTAACAATCTTGCCGTTCAAAAAAATTTAGCATGTCTCATTCCGTCGACAAAAAGCGGGTCCATTTTTTCTGAGTGCCACAGGTCATCAACCGTTTCACATGCTTTTAATTTTTTTTGTTTTGTCCTTAAAGGAACCATTACTAGTAGAAACTACCTGATGCTGATAAAAGGTATGACAAAATCACCCGGCACATGTGTGCTTATCAAAACAGCTGACAGTACTGATATACTAAATGTCTTGGCATTTAAATTTTTTCAACACTGAAATCTCTTCGGACTATTTTGCATAATTTTAATATGACGAGGACGAGGTGTATGGCCTAAGAGTCCTGGAATAGTAATGACAACCACTCACTCCCTAATGGACTAAGATTACCAACAATTTTCACTACATTAATAAATGTATAAGTAAATTAGCACCACTGTTTTTTTTTAAACGAGCAAACTGATTTCAGCAAAAATATCTCAGATTCTCAATATCAAAGGAATCTGAAGGTCAAAATTTTAAACAAAGGTGCGGATATTACTTTCTGATGGTTCTTCCGAAAATGTAATTAAAACACGAGCAGTTCAGTAAGATTGGTTAGGTTCTATCCCTCCCTTTTCTGAAAGATTATTGGTGCAATTGCTAGATTTTGCATGCTTACACATGTTCTAACCATGTTCTTGTCCAACTGTTCACTTAGATGGGCCTCCCAAAATCTGGGGCTGGGCAAGGAGCAAGCCGACTCATGTCAGTCATGACATCATATTTGAAAAACATTCCTCACAGGACCATGGTATATAATGAAAAAATATAACAAAGGAATTTATACTAGAATTACAACAAAGTAGAACACACCTTGAAACCTACAATGCTTTTGTGGTGTATCGGCCTTATAATTCTGATCGTCAAATGTAAAATGCCACTATTTTATGCTGGTTTCAGAGGCAACCTACTTTCTTGTTGACGCATTTTAGGGAGTTGATCCAAGTTCCCAAGGTGCAGAAAACTGAAATCCATTCCCATGAAAATCTCTGGTCAACACTTAGTATTTGGTGTCGCCTCTCCTTCATCATAATTCACCACGAATTACACAACTCACATTGCTTATTTTTCCTTCTTACTCATTTAGACATGCTGAGTACTCGTCCGTTTAGTTGGGGATCGAGCCAACTTACAGAAAAGCTCAATTATGAAAACAAATGAAAATTTACAAATGTAAAATCGCGTCAGGAAGAGACTCCTATTGCCGCTATGAAGATATAAATTTACCATAACGTACCTGCACACTCCGGACGGGAACATGGGGTAGGTTGTACGCCCCGGCCCTCGAGGCTGTTGGGTACATTTGCGGCCCCTGTTGCCACATCATAATATTTATCATATCAAGACCAACTCGAGTAACAATCTGTGAACTCTTGCTTCTAATCCCCCGAGTCTATACAGCAATATTGGCATAAGATATCAACAATAAATGTATGAAACGTGTGCAGCTACAGTCTTTGTATTACATGTCATCGGTCGTTCAGAACAAAAATGGTGGCTCCACTCAATTCAGTTGAGATCCCCGAGTTTTGCTGGTTGAATCAATGTATATCCTTGAACAAAGGACTGTTTCCACACCAATGTAAACTGTCCAACTTTCTGTAACATGAAGTAGTCATTAACAACTAGAATAGAGTATTAGACGTATGACTCTCCCCGGGTTGGAAAGGATTTTTATCTTAGCATGTGTGACGTTAGCCTAGCTGCTGGTCATGCTCGTTCCGTGAACAACAGTCACAATGCCGTCCCAGTTTCCGGTAAATGTCCCAATTCACACACAGAATAGCTCTCTACCAGCAAGCCCGTGTGTGTATGTATGTACACAGGCCCTAATACCATGTATGGTATGCTGTAAACGAGCACGGAGGCCTGTTATAGCGAACTAAAGGCGCTCTCCTATGTCCCTTATCTATTCATTGAAATCCTTGTAATAATGTCTGAACAGGAACTTTATCTGCAGCGTTCTGAAATATCTAAAATAATTTATCTGCTAGAATTAATCAGTCTCAACGACTACGTACAACTTTCAACTGTTCTTGCCTGAATATCCACTTATAAAAAGTTGTGCAAACTAACTTTTAATATATATGCAAGTGGTCAAGGGAGGGGGTACCACGTATGGTTTCCTGATCCTGCTATGTGACACAGTGTTTGGGTTGATTTGAGTCCTTCCAGTTCTCGCTGAGTTTTCTGCATTCACGTGATTCTCCTCTCTCCAACACAATTACAATATCCCGCTGAATATTATTTCCCCTGGAACCTACAAGCCTAATTTTAATTCAAAGCTTTCACATGAATGTTGGCTGGACAATGCTTTCACATGAATACTAGCTGGACACTGATCCTGCATACCCAAAGCTCCATTCTAAACATACTCGTGACCTCTGCAGAGTTCGATGATTGTGCGTTGAATTCTGTAAATCGAAGCGTTGCGCTTGGAGAAATATCTTTCCTCAAGAGGGGAGGGGTCCCCATCCAAAGTGCAATATTGACAGCAAGTAAATATTCAGATAGGCTCGACTGTGTATGCCAACACAGACCTACAAATGCCAGTCTCAGACAACGGCAATGTTGAGCGTATCCCAAAGTTCACTGCAACAAAACTGCGTGGAGAACATGGAAAGCTTTCAGCAGTAGTTGCAGCAGTGTCTTGGATCTTGGATAACTAGATTGAGTCGAACCATTTGGCCACGCGATAGTACAGTGTAGTCGAATGTACCGTAGTATTCTGTGTTTATTTTCACTTCCAGGTTCCTCTTGAACTGTGCCACCTGTGGAGAGCGTTCGAACAATTAAAAACGACGCCAGTGCTGTGGAACTGAAATATTTATGTGCGTCGATAGCCTCAGCTACAGTCAACTTCACCGCGAATATGAAAACTCCCAGTTTTATCACTAATCGTATTAAAAATAAATGAAACGCCTATTGTTCCAAGGTTTTAGTCTAATCGCATCTAAGCCAAATCCATTTCCAATACTCCCAAGTTTATTTATACTGAAAAATCCAACGCACAAATAACATTCAGCTCAACATCGCAGAATAAAATGAAGCCTTTTACTCACAAGCCTGGCTTGCATGCATTTCGGTTTGGAGGCAAGAAGACCGACTAGCTGCTGCAACCAAAGCCGTCCAGCAATGTCCAATATCAGGCTTAATCAATAGGCCTTGCCTGGCATTAGTTGGGAGAGGCAGAAAAGAGTAAGGTGGCTGAATGGACGATGGGGAAAATAAAGGAATGCAAATTTTACTTTCCCATTTTATAGTTGTTTTTTGTAGTTCACGTATAATTAAACGCAATGAAGTGTCTATAACTAATTGTATGCAAACGAACGTAACATGAATAATTCCCTTTAAAGTTAAACGGACGGATATCATTCAAAAAAGATTATTCGAATAATGAATACCTCAAATAAAACTTCACGATTCTAGTTTTGTAACTGACGGGAAATGTTGGTGTTTAGGCTCACACGGACTTTTAAGGGTTACATACCCGTTAATTAAATGTTCAGAATAGTGTACATGTGAATTCCACTTAAAAGTTTGAAAAGTCACACTAAATTTGTAATGATGGCCAGACTTGCTAAAACGTTTGAAGACCACAAATTATTTTTCTCTAAATTATTCTGACTACTTTTACTCAGGGCCCTGTGTTAGGGTAGGAGACAATACGCCACAAAGGTTTTGCTGATAAACTTGAATTCTCCAAAATGTCCGTCCTGTAATTTGGTGTTTTATTTGAAGAAGATAGAATAAAGTGTTGTCTGAAAAAATCCAACTTAAAAAAGATTTTCCAAATTTAATTTGAAAATCAACGCTACCAAATTTGATGGCAATATTGAGATATATTAGTTTAACATTGAAAAATCATTCTCCGCACAAAAAATTTGCTTACATTTTGAATCGTGGATAGAGGGAGAGATTTTTCCGGGTGTTAAAAAACTTCAAAACATTTTTAAAAGCAAGAGTCCCGAGTAATTAAGTCTACTTAAAAACAAAAAAATCGTTCAAATCTTCTAGAACACTATCCAACATAAATAAATGTTGTCAAAATTCCTTTGACAGTCTTGTTGAACGAGAATTTCAAGAATATTGTTTCTTTATCTGGACCCATCTGCAAACCGTGAGAAAGGTAAACTTTCAAAATTGAAATTTCCCTCCTTTTTATTTGTTCACCTCCTCCTTAATTCCCCTTCGTCTAACGGATACTTGATGGTGATGGGTTCCTCCACAGATGAAAGAGCCTAAAAAGGCATTAGTATGGGTATGGAGAGGCAGCTCGTATTGCTCTGTACGCAAGGCCGCATGCTGTACATGCACGCATGAGGAAGGAAGGCAATGGGTGCACTGAAACGGAAGTGCATGTGAGCGCACATTGTCTGTGCGCACTCGACTGTACAACAGGACAGTCTGTGGAGGCTTGCTGGGGGTGGGTGTCACAGGTGGTCATACCTGACACACTGTTTGCCCTCCATATATCAGATTAAATATGGTAATAATAGAATTTAACGTCCGCTCAACCTCGCCTCTTTAAAATATATTTTGAATTTTTGCCCTCATCCACCTAAAATTTACACTCATCGTTCCTTCTTCACATCAATACAATACATTACAATCTTTATGTACGCAACATCTTGACGTCATTGAACTTACCCATTTTAAACGTACTTCGAAAATCTTCGCCTGCATTATATATAAGGTTTTCATACGTTTGGTCCAGTTGTTAACTTTTCTGCAGCAACTATTAAACACTTGCTGTTTTTTTTTGTTCAACACCACGCTAAGCCTTATAGTCTAAGGACTTTGGCTAAGATTCTGAATTCTTCGTCTTTAACGTCCCAGAATTTAAAACATGTATACCGATGTCAGTTAGTCCCAAAGTTTCAATGTCACCAAACGTAAACGCAACTCAAAGATATGTAACGGAAGAAACCAAAATATCTATGCCATGTAATTGGTTAGTTTTACAATTGTTCAACAGTCAAACTTACCAACAACTTCGTCATAATTCCAAAATGGGAGCTTGATATAGTAACTACTTGTTTCAGCCCGTTACCGTTGCAGCCAGTTGCACTCGCAGTATTATACGAATAACGGCTGGTACTGGGCATTTAAATACACGGATGACCCCCTGACCCGGGACCTTACATAACGCAGCTCATAATTGGTTTAAATGTCCGATGAAGTGTTGACACACCTTAAACATGTTCATACGATGTGATTTGGAGACCTCAGACCCCTGGAAAAGTATCAACTTACGGGCTAAGGTTTTTAATTTAATTTAACATTGTGCATAGCATAGCAACGCACTGAGCAGAGTATGTTTAAATTAGTGTGCAAAAAACACCAAAAAACATATTGAAATATCGCGCGATATTTTTCTCCCTCAAACCAAACTCCTGTAACCTTGTTATGGATCCATTCTTCAACCAATGTCTCCTCTTTTCGCAGTTTTGTAATGTTAGTGCTGCAACTGGTGTATATTACTAGTAACAGGTTTCTTCTTTCTTCAAATGTCTCTTAGAGTCTACTTCTCGAGTGCTGCAGTAAAGGGACATCAAGCGAAGCTGAAGTTCGCCTGTTCAATGAAGCTCAAGTGTTTCAATTAGAAATCGGATTTACCTGGTCGATATCGCCATATGTGGCAAACGCATAGGCCAAAGCACCATGCACACGTGCATTCGAATTGAGTATGTGCTTTGTGAATTAGGTCAGGCTAGGACTGTGGTTAGGCCATTGTCAATGCACATGACATGTCATCGCGTACAGGTACGGAAGCATTCACATCGCTTCAAACAGAATATTTACAGGCAAATTATTGTCAGCTAATGCTGCACAACAAAAGTCCTGCTCTGTTTATTCACTCGTCGCCAGTAATGGCCTCTGTGTCTATTTCATGTGAATATTACCACATTATCATCCGATTGACGGCATTGTAATAAACTTCGTTCTTGATCAAAACTATCTCGACCATGTTCCATTGTACCATATGGCAATAACTGAACGGGACATTTTTCTACCTTCCCCAAGAATGGTACAACAGAATTGGAAGTGGAGAAAAAAAACCTGATTAGACTACACGATCTCTTCAAAGTCGACTCGTTTAGGCTAGAAATGGAAGTCAGAATCTTAATCGCATTTGATAGAGTGCGAACATCTTGGTCCAGTATCATACAACCCCATAGACTCGGCAGTCGGAAGCGGCCAATGTGAAAAAGCCTTAGGTCCTCCCTCACAAGTTGGTTGTCATACTGCAGGACGACTGTAGAATTTACACGAATTGAATGGCGTCAGAATGCGTCAGGGTGGTGTGTAAGATGACGTAAGTTCGTAATGTTACGATATATTGAACAAAGGCTAGTTATTTATTCAGAAAGACTTTTGAAACTTTCACATCATACACATAGAATCTAGCGATCTTCAGATCGAATAATGTTCTGAGTTATCAGGCGTAACCCAAGGTAGAAAGTTCTGAAGAAAAAGTTAAATTTACATTACCTTTCTGTCTGGTTCTTCGTGTAATATACTCGCATAGAATGGTGGAGAATGAGGTAACTGTGTCATATTGTGTTGTGAATCTGAAATGATACAATGGAAATCATTTGTAATATAAATGAACATTTTCACTACGCGTTTTTATAAGGCAGGGTTTCTTCCAACTTGAAATAATATGTCATTTACATACGTTATTCTGCTTAACTTTTATTATCCTACCAACATTAATACCGGTGTGAGTGTGGAAAGGGGTCTCACATCAGATATTATAAATGGCATCCACCCATCTACCGAGCCTTAAGAAACCCAACTCCATCTCGCTTCTGGTTAAGATCAAGGGTAGTGTAATACACCATCTCCAGCAAAATAAACGGATTCAATATTCTACGAGGTTCCCATGTTAAGTTCGCATGTGCGTCAACTAAAGCACAATGCGGAAATCAATAGGACTGAAACTTGGATGAATCAGGCACATGCATCATGCATGAGGATGTGATCATCGCACTGCACACGCACGCCATACAGACAAAGAACCCATATCCTACTCAAGGATCTATATATTTATTAATGATAAGGCTAAAACTCCACAATAATAGATAAATTGCTGCGCCACAAAGTACAGAATTTCGATAATAGTGTTGGGTTATTGAAATTATTTCCCTCATTTCAACTACATATTTTACTGCTAGTCAAACTCAGAAAGTGGAAGAAAATAAGAAGGCACTCCCGTTTACAGGACAGAAAATTGTCCTTGGGCAGTCATCCCATTCGAGTTTTTCACAAACACACAAAGTTGGCAATGTTGGCATTATTGCCAACCTTGTGTTACCATATATTTGCAGTTTTCTTCTCTATTTACATCAACTGATGTTAGTAAATGTAAAATTAGAAATCAAAGGGTGTGTGAGGATTACATTTTCAGGATAAATGATACATTGGATTAGCTGATTTTTAATGGCAGAGCTAAAACAAAGTTGGCAATGTTGGCATCCTTGTATTGCGGAGTTTGTGAAAAACTCTATTGGATGGCCTTTGGCAAACTTGTCAAAATTGGAAAGCCCTGACTTCCATCCGGGTGAACTTCTCCACGATAGCCTCTGCGTGGTGATCGTTAATAAGAGGTTTCACGGTAATATAAAATAAGCAGCCGCTGAGCTGGACACGGCGACTGCCTCTCTAGCAGGTTTTTTTTAAAAAAGATATGACGGTTCAATCACAGTTTTATCATTTTTGAAATTTACGAAAACATCGTTACCTGGCCACAAAAGAATGCTATTTAATATGTAAAATAATTTACTGAACCTGTGTCGAAACCGTTTTTACTGAAAGCGTAAGGAATTCGACGAACAAAAAACTAGGCAATAATTCCTAAACTTCTTCAAATTTCATAAAGTTTTTGGTGAAAACTGATATTTAGGAAGTAAAAATATGGTGTGCAAATTATTCAGAGAAACGAGGCGCCCACGAACTGGGGGCTCAAAATGGTTCCCGCGCATTACAATTCTTTTTGGGGGAGGGGTTCTTGGATTGTGATGCTGTGTCCAAAACTGGTGAAATCCGTAAGTCCCACATTTGGGGGAGGGGGGTGTACAATGTCCCCCAACTCAAAATTTTACCAAAGCCAAAAGATTGAAGTTACATCCTTCCACAACACAGCTATATCCTTAATTTCAAAATTCCCCCCGTGTTGGAGATAAATTCCCTTCACCATTATTACCGCCCGCATTCCCAACAGGATGCGGAAAGGTAATGTTTTCACAGGTTTGTGTGTCCGTTCACAGGGCGGGGGGTACCCCATCTCCATCCCATAATAATCCCACTTGTCTCATGTCCTTTCCAGGGGATACCCTGAGATGCCCCCCTCCCCCAGGCCTGGTCAGGTTGTGTACCCCTCCCCCCCCTCCCCCGGACAGAGGAGCAGAGCGAGTACTTGACTTGCTACGCGCATGGTATGCCTCTTGCGGGCACGCAGGGGGACTTTCTTGTAAAATCCCTGGTTTGTTTGTCTTTTTGTCTTGTCTGGAAAAACGAATGCCAAATTCCCTGTTCCCTCTGTCAACCTGATTCCTATTAATGGTCCCTTTTTGTCGATCTGAGTTCTACTAATGTCGCTGTGGGCAATGCCAAAAGAGCGCTACCCAGCTGCCTCCTATACACGCTGCGTGGCTCGTGTTCACATCAAAAGTAGGAAAGAGTATGGTACCTAAATGGCAACTTAGTTTACTCTCAATCAGGAGGCAGCCAAATCTGGTTATCCACATGCAGTGATCATAGACTTATTACTAGGAAAAGATAAAAACTGCACTTTTCTTCCTCCTTTTTTGCCATTGAATAACTGCTCCAGTTATGGGCGGGCAATGCGCATGATGCATTGATTTAAAGGAACAGAGAACGAATGAAGGTAGACTAGTAAAAGGGGAAATTATGCCTTACAGCCTTCAATCTATGGCTTCAGCCTAATATCCTCCTGTCAATGATACATGGGTTCCCCATCTCCATAAATGCCTGTAATGCGCACTCGGTTAAAGCAAATTTTTGGATGAAAAAATTGCTTTGTTGCCTCAGTCTGAAGTTGTGCGTGAATACATCCGAATCTGATAATGGCCATGTGGATATCCCCTTTGGACAATCTAATTAAATACGAAAGGTTGCTCAGTATCATTGTCTTCGTCCTCAACTATTTAGAAAATACATGTATATGATTTAAGGTTCAGGGTGTGATCTTGATTGGCTTAATTTGTCACATTCATGTAACAGTGCTGCATTATCCTGCAGGTTTTCACACATTATTGGAGCCATCTTTTTCAAGTTGAACATAAACGTTATTTACTAAAATTAAATGGTCTTCGATTACTGTCAACATTTCAATAAACTATGATTTTTGGAAAATATTCTGTTACATTTAAAGACAGGAAGGATATGAACATTCCACACAAGTGACCGTGAACGAAATGACTCCACACAAGACCGCTGGCAAATTGGGTTCCATCTGCCACCCCCTCCTGCAATCTTGTCAGCTGTTCCACTCAAATCAATAAGTAGGTCAGGGGTCATGACCTGCCAAGTGAAGCATTGCACAGGTTGAGTGCAGGTGTATGGGAGAGCTACATCCAGAAAAATGTCACAATATGAAACTATTAAATTTGTATATCCTTGTACCTGTATTACCGTATGCAGAGCCTCTTTTGGGCTTCTTTGGTCCATACAAGTCTTTGTTTTGACAAAATCCTGAAACTTGGGAAGTTAACAAAATAATGCCTAATGCTAAATAATCTTTAGAAAATATTACTTCAAAGTATTATTACTATTCTGCCAATAGTACAATTCGTCCAATTTGAACGAACTCGAAATAGTACTATCATTACCAGTATTTTTTCTCCGAAACTGGTGAGTAAATGGCGAGCACACAACATATGTCGCCTTGGAACGACCAGCGACTTGTACCGTAGCATTTTACTTTGTGCACAGAGTGGAGAAAATTGTTGGGGATTTTGGGCACTCTACCGCCAGGCCTTTCTTTGTTGGTCGCGATGATCTGCATGTGAATTTTTATTTCCATTCGACAAGACTACGGAGTGGGTGATCAACCACAAGTATTTCAGTCATGCCAGTTTTCCCAACATACAAAGCATAAATGATGCGCACTTGTACATGCAGTAAAGCAGTAAAGCCACGGAGTCTCCACCGACATTCTTCTCCCTTTCAAATGTAAAACATCCCATCGCATAAAATGGGTTATTTAAATATTTTACAGGCACTTGCACAAACAGCAATGGCTCCAGTGGTACGATGTATTGGAATGGAATGAATTCAGTGTTACTGGTCGCAGAGTTTCGAAAGAGAATACTTTTGAAGAACAATTTGAGCCTTTACATGTCTTCCACGATTCTTTGTCCGATTTACATTGGCTCGGAATTTAGACTGCAAAGGACGATATGCCGGCTAGAAATGTAATTTACACTGACCATCCAAAAACCTAATCAAAAGTGCGTGTGTACATGAGATGGGGTAAACGATTCTTGTAAACATTTCACACACAGTTGTACATGACGTTGGCTGTCTTTCTATTTGTTTGTAATCATGATAAACAAAGTGTAGGAAGTGGGTCGGTGCCCCAGACATCAAGCATCATTTACCGACACTCCTGGCGGGCGCAAGGTCATCGGACTCAACCTTCTCTATTCGACATACATTTGCGCATGAAAACAATTCTAGTACATGTATAGAAGCAACGTCTCTAGTGCGCCAGGAACATTTCCAATGTCCCGTACCACAGCAGAATGTGAAATCAATAACATTTATATTCCTTGCAAAACATACCAACCTAATATTAATAGCGTGCGATTGGGCTACTGAATGACATCATCAATAATATATTTCTCTTCATGGTCGCGCAGCCCTTTATTTACAGATGCTACAGGCTCTGTAGGCTATGCTACGTATCTTGCAGAACCATAGCATTTTTGGAATTTCATTAGATTTTAAGTCAGTGATGGTAGTAGCATTGTGGCATTGATAAATGTTCAGACGCAAATACATCACATTGGCGTCGGTCGTTTCTCTCCAATTCACCTGTAGCTCAGGCAAAAGCGTTTGGGCTTGCCATCTTTCTCAATGAATTTTTCACTTCTATTCCCCATGAGTTTCTGCCCTCCTTTTTTTAAATTGGTAGTCTCAATCCTGTAAGATATACAATGCTCAAGCTACTTAAATTTTTTCCTTTCTTTCACTCCTCTCCAATCTTTCTATCTCAAACCCATCCGTTGATAAAAAGGCCATTGCTTTGTGTTCAGCAACTTCCCCAAGAAAAGTGAGCTTGCATAGGGGGTACTCGTTTGGTATTTGGCGAGGTGAAATTTTATTAAATTAGTACCTCTCCTGTACTTGTTTGGAAAATTTG
>JBCAUG010716179.1:0-12889 GCA_038406175.1 Haplosyllis leylae | reverse complement strand
CGGTCGGCCATTTTTGTTTTTTCCTTCATTCAACCCCTCAGTCTCTTTCATTAATTTTTGAGCCTTATCAGGCTTCACCCCCTTTCGATTCACCATATCAAATTATGCTATGAAGTCTTAGCTCCAAGTTACTAATAAATATGCCGTCCAATTCATCTCACACTTAGGTGAAATTGTTTTTCAAAATTGGGACTCAAAACCCATATTGATCGTCAAGGAAATAAACAAATTGTGTCCATTAGGAATGCTGTCTGTGACGTAACGGGTCACATGCTGGCTGTACTAGTTGAGCATTTCGAAATGCTCAGGCAGGCTTCTTGTTTCAAGTTGTCAAGTAAAATTCATTTAATTCCTTGAATTAAATGATACTTCACATTCCACAATTTGTTTATTTTCTTGATGATCAACATGGGTTTTGAGTCCCAATTTTGAAAAGGAATTTCACCTAAGTGTGAGATGAATTGGATGGCATATTTATTAGTAACTTGGAGCTAAGACTTCATAGCATAATTTGATATGGTGAATCGAAAGAGGGCAAAGCCTGATAAGGCTCAAAAATTGATGAAAGAGACCGAAGGGTCGACTGAACGAAAAAACAAAAATGGCCGACCGAAGGTGGCAACTAGATCTAGCAGACACAGGGCATTAAGAGCCCCTAAAGCTGATGAAGGTGGTCTGCCAAATGAGGAAAAGGAGGTTGTTGATGTTGTAACTAATGTTGATGACGGATTACCACTTGATCAAGCTCCAGTAGCTGCTAAGGGGAAGCATGATAGATCTAGATCTCGTGAGGTAGAATTACCTCCGCACGGATCGAAGGCAAAGGTGGTTGCTTCTAAAGATGGCAAGACCACTAATATTGTGTTTGAGGAAGATAATAATTATGTAGACATGAAAGTGACCGAAGGTGACACTATTACTGATCACTCTGAAGGGAATGATCAACCTTCTAGTGACAGTGAATCTCAGACTGACGATAATGAGTCAAGATATGCTTCTAGGGAAGCTTCATGTAACAGGTCTGACAAGGAACTCTCTGTATCCACGAGCAGTGAAGAGGAGATTCCTGTTAAGAGGAAGTGGAATAAAATAGAGAAGCGCAAACTGAAGAAGAAGAAAGCCAGGGCTACAACACTGGCGAAAATGCAGTGGTTCATGATTAGAAGGGGTTTGATTGACTCTGAAATGAGTGAAGGTGAACTGAACCAATTCATGGACAGCCAGGACAGTGAGGATTCAGATGTGATCATAGAAAAACCTCGGAGCAAGAAGAAAAGAAGGAAATCAAAGTCCAGAGAAAGATATACCTCACCAGGTAAGAATACCCAACAAGAGGTGGTGATCAATTCACCCTCTGAGACCACTATTTACCGTAATGCTGTTCCATATGAAGACGAGGAGAATAAAATAATTCAAATGAGCGATACTTCAGATGACCCAGCTGCAGAAACTAGTGGAAGTCCTGAATTTTTTGGAAATGTAAACAATGTTGAATACATTTCAGATAGAGGTCATTCCAGGCATCGAACCGATCAGAGGAGATGTAGAACCAGGTCAAGGTCAAAGACGCCATGCAGTGGTCAGCGTTATCATGACAAAGAGAGGGACAGAAGGAGAGACAGGCATTCCAGGGGAAGCCATGATAGGAGTGAACCAGCCACCAGACGGGTGGAGGAGGAGAGAGCAGAACAGATGATACATGAGGCAGAGAGAGCAAAAGCCCGCATGTTTGATATATCAGGTAAGGACAAATTAGTTGGCATAAATCAGTACATGCATTCTGCCATGATTGATGAGAGTTATAAGCTGGTAGGAGCACACGTGGACGAAACACCCAGAGAAAAAATACAGAATTTTTGCTATGTTGACCTCACCAAGCTTCTTCCAAGAGACAGAGTGGTTGAGGAAGAAGACAAGAGACTAACTTGGGTAAATAAGGACGGTCAGGCCTGGCTAGTCCCAGCCACTGAAATGGAAACTGTCAATGCTGGAGGCATAACCTCGTATTCAAAATGGCATCTTGCTTTTAGGATATATTCAGAGATTCTCACAGCCAAACACCCTGACAAGGCTCCAGAGCTTATACAGTATGAACATGTCATTCATACTGCATCTCAAACTTATTCATGGCAAAATGTCTATCTATATGATAAAGATTTCAGAATACATATTAGTAACAATCCCCTAAGGACCTGGACTGTTATCCTACAATTAGCTTGGAACTTGAGGCTCAAGGATAGGGTAAACAGTGACTTTAATTATTTGAGGAGCCCTGGCAGTTCTGGTAAAAGGGACATTTGTAGGAGGTTTCAAAGGGGCAGATGCAACTATGGAATGAATTGCAAATTTGATCATAAATGTGTGATATGTTCCAAGTTTGGGCATGGTGCAAATGTTTGTAGAAGAAGGATTGAGTCATCTGCAGGGGGACATGATGATAAAAGGAGTGGGAAATCAGATAGATACCACTATTACAAGAATGATTATCAAAGGTCAGAAAGATCAGATAGGCATGATAGTCAGGGTGATTCCAAGTCTTACAAGAACAAGAACAAGAAATAAAGTACCTGTTTAATATCAGCCTAGTATTTAAAATGGCTGGAAATTAGCACCTCCACTTAATTATACTAATTTTCCTACAGTTAAGAACACAGATTTGGAATCTATCAGAACACCCATTGATGTGACCAAGTTTATCAGGTTGCTGGAGGAGGCCAAATTTGGGCCTCCAGCTGAACTTCAATTCTTGAAGCAAGGCTTCACAGAAGGATTTTCCATTGGATATGAAGGACCAACTATTAGGCAAAATACTTCTAGGAACATTCCATTTACTGTTGGGGACAAATATGATATGTGGGAGAAAATAATGAAGAAAGTGTCAGAAGCTAGATTGGCAGGGCCCTTTGAAACTATACCATTCAAGAGTTACATGCAATCACCCATAGGATTGGTTCCTAAGGCTGGGAATAAGACTAGACTCATCTTCCATTTATCCTTCAATTTTTCAGACAGACCAGAAGATGTCTCCCTAAATAGTTTCACTCCAGATGCATTGTGTACTGTCAGGTACAATGACCTGGATAGTGCAGTCAAAGCATGCTTGGACATCAAGGAAATGGCTATAAGGAAGCAGGATGAACCATCAATAGTATATATGGCCAAATCTGACCTGATGAGTGCATTCAGGATGATCCCTATTCAAAAGAGTCATTGGTGCTGGTTGATACTCAAGGCTGAAGACCCCAGGGATGAAGTTGTCAAATACTTTGTGGATAAATGCCTCCCCTTTGGGGCCAGCATTAGTTGTTCTCATTTCCAGAGATTTTCTAATGCATTAAAATTTTTAGTGCAGTATATCACTGGAAAGCAGTTACATGTGGTGAACTACTTGGATGATTTTCTCTTCATAGAAACTACTCCATATGCCTGCAACTCACTGGTAAGAAGTTTTTTGGATCTTTGTGATAACATTCAACTACCTGTCTCATTGGATAAGACTGAGTGGGCAAGTGAAAGAATAGTATTCCTGGGTATACTCTTGGATGGCAGAGATATGGTACTGTCTATACCCACAGAGAAAAGAGATAGAGCCCTAACTCTATTGAACTACTTCTCAGACAAGAAAAAGGCCACTGTAAAACATTTGCAAGTTTTGACTGGATATCTCAACTTCCTATCTAAAGCTATATTCCCTGGTAGAGCTTTTACTAGGAGAATCTATGCAAAATTTACTGGGGCAAAAAATCTCAAACTGAGACCATATCATCATGTCAGACTAGACCAGGAATTTAAGTTTGATTGTGAAGTGTGGAGGATCTTCCTGACTCAGAGCCTTGGGTCTGTAGTATGTAGGCCAATGGTTGACTTAAGTATGCAGGCAACTGCTGAGGATTTAAAATTCTTCTCAGATGCCAGTGCCAATGAAACCCTGGGGTATGGAGCTGTGTATGAATCAGAATGGATATTCAATCAGTGAGAACCTGGTTACATCAAAGAGTGCAACCCCAGCATAGAATATCTTGAGTTATATGCCCTCACTGCAGCAGTCCTTACATGGGGACATAAATTAAAGAATAGAAGGATCACTGTTTTCTGTGATAATTTGGCTGTAGTCAACATGGTGAATTCCATCACTTCAAGCTGCAAAAATTGTATGTACTTGATTAGATTACTAGTACTCAGTGGGCTGGTGGATAACAGAAGGGTATTTGCTAAGCATGTGAGGGGCAAGGCCAACTGTTTGGCTGATAGCTTAAGCAGGTTGGACCTAGACAGGTTTTGGCAGATTGCCCCAACTAGTATGAAAAGATGGTCTGAACAAGTCTCAAGAATTATCTGGCCAGCATCAAAGATTTGGAACTAGGCTAACTGTTAGTTACATATTATCCTTTGCAGGTGACATACATGGGAATACAAGTGACTCCAAGAACAAGCATTCTTCAAGATCCTCAACTACCAGCACTAGTATATCCACCAAGGCCATAGAACACATAATTGAAAGGCTAAAGGTAGAAAATAATAGGAAGTCCACTAAAAAGACATACTATAATGTATGGAGAAAATTCAATAAGTTCTACATACAACTAGACAGAAAACCAAGGACTTGGGAGGACAGGCTGACACTTTTTGTGGGTTACTTGGTCCAGGATAAGAAGAAATCTAGTACAGTCAAATCATACATTTCAGCCATTAGATCAGTTTTGGCTGAGGATGGAGTGATACTGAATGAAGACAAGTTCTTGCTCACATCCTTAACCAAAGCTTGCAAGCTAAAAAATGATCATGTGCAGACTAGGTTTCCCATTCAAAAGGGAGTGTTAAAAATCTTACTCAAGACCACAAGAGACTATTATAGAAATAAAGGTCAGACTTATTTAGCTAAACTATTCAGAGCCTTGTTTGTAGCTGCTTACTTTGGACTCCTTAGAGTTGGAGAATTAACAGTAGGACCACATGTCATCTTGGCAAAAAATGTACACTTGGGAGAAAACAAAAATAAACTTTGTTTTGTATTGGAGTCTTCTAAAACACATGGGAAAAACAGAAAACCCCAAATGGTTAAGATTTCTAGCAGGGTGATTGAGTCTGATAAAAGCCCTAAAGTCAGCTACCCATTGGTCAGCTACCAACATCAAAACATCTGTGCTTATACCATCCTTAGAGAGTATTTAGCAGTCAGGAAGCCACAAAGTAGAGTAAAAAAGGAGCAATTTTTTATATACTCAGATGGGTCACCTGTATATCCTGCCCACATGAGAACAACACTCAGGAAACTACTATATAAAGCTGGCTTCAAACCAAACCTCTACAATACACATTCCTTCAGGATTGGCAGATGTTGTGACTTGCTAAAAATAGGATTTGGTGTCCCCACCATCAAAAAGATTGGTAGATGGAGGTCAAATGTAGTGTACACTTACCTCAGATAATCCTTATCCATAACCACACACTCGCTCAGAACTTAAATTGACTGGCAAATTAATGTTTCAACCTGTATCCGGCAGCATGCATCACAGCCAAAAGAATAATTATTTAACCGTGCTTGGCGGGAGTTGGGAAAATGGAAATTGATGGAATTTATGCTAATCTGACAGATGGAGAGGTTAATAACATAGAAACAAGTGAACAACAAAATAGGGAAGATAGTGATTTAAAGGACATGAAAATTATTCTATTATTGACACTGTACTTAAGCTTGAAGCCTTGCACATGCCTAAAACATGATAAACATGATGCTAAACATGATAACGGAATGCCGGACTGTGCCTGTGATCTGTGATCGATGTCTCATTTTTGCAAAATGCTTTTATTCAATATTTATTCAATATTGTAGATACCATCACAGCCGTACAAGATATATGGTTTGTGGGAGATTCCTTCCTGAGAGAATGTCTACCACATTTCTCTTCAATGAAGCAGCAGGCCCTATTACAGCGATTGTGGCCTCCATACTTAACATGAATTCTACAATGTTTTTGGATACTGTCAGAACACATCGAGTCTTGTGTGCGGACTTGCTAGATTTTACAATTCATTGGTTGAAGCCCTAAACACTCGGGTGAAACTCCCAAAATACATCATATTTGTATTGGATCATGATTTCTTAATCCATGCAGACTTGTCAGAACAAGGAGACCCAGCAACGTACAGCCCCCTTTTGGAGTGGTTTGTGGATAAATGTGAGGCCATTGTACGACAGAGGAAAACACAATTGTTTGATAAAAAACCAGGAGCTCTGATTGCAAACTCTCCAGAATTTATTTGGGTCAAAATGCTTAAAAGGCCACGACACACCAACAGTCAAATAGACCTGGAAAAAATATTTTCCATGAGAAACAAATTCAATACAGTGCTTGAAGCCATTCTCTTCAACAAGAAAGGACACATTCCAAATTACATATTAAGCATTGAGGTAGACCAAGAAGAGTTTCTGCCAGGAGGTTCACTTTCTAACCATGGCAAACAGCGTTTTTGGACTGAACTTGATACATGTATCCAGAAATTTGAACGCAGGGAAATCAACCTGAAACCCAAAAACAGCCGAAAACATAGAAATGAAACAAGATGCAGGCTACCCGAACCTCCAGCTCATCGGAGCAGTGCCAACAACGACAGCTAGGTATTTGCGACCGCGATTACAAACGACCGCGCAACATGTATATGCTTTAAACATGATGAACTTTCGATTGGTATAGTAACCACTGACCATCGCAACATGGTTATTCATTAAACATGGTAAACTTTCGATTAGTAACCAACCACTAACCTGAACAATTGCAAGCTGGATCTATTTGCTACCATGTCCTGAAACATTGCTAATATCAGGCATATTTGCCTGATTTCTTCAAGCTTCAATTATCCATCAAAATTACCATGATCAACATTGTGACACGCAAGCTCAACAATTCACATCTTTACCATGATTATTCGTTGGATCCGGCAAATCCGCTCCTGCTTCACAATATTTATAACATTTATTGTTCTATTCATATAATGTTGTTCTGCCCTAAAATTAGCATTGCATTTTATTATGCTGCCACGTTTTTTAAATTTGTATAAACGTATAATTAATATGTAATCTCCATTGTTGCGCTTTTAAAAAGTTCCAAACTGTAATTCAATGTACATTTTAGCAAATCTTCAACACTGTTGTTAATTTTATACCATTTACTAGTTCACTTGTACCATTGTTACAATATGTAGCATTTTTTTTTCAAATATTGCCATAAATTGTTCACTTTCACACATGCTTTCAATTTTTCTTGGGTAACTGTATTTCGCTAACGAGCAACACAGTCAGTGGCCGAAATCAGTGAAAAATCGAAATCAGTAAAGTGCCATTTACAGCAGGTATCCACTGATACCAAATGCAAACACACCTACAAGGAAGATCACCCCAGCAGGGGGGGAACTGTTCATTGCTAAGGCTTGTGCTGCCCAGCAACAATTCAATTTACCACAGCAGTGGGGCTTAATATTCTATCTTGCAATAGTTTTCACATTACCATGTTCGTAGTCAAGTAAATAAACCATATTCAGTTCAAAGTCAATTCTTGTTGTTGTTTGAGTAAAGTATCATTTAATTCAAGGAATTAAATGAGTTTTACTCGACAACTTGAAACAAGAAGCCTGCCCGAGCATTACGAAATGCTCAACTAGTGCAGCCAGCATGTGACCCATTATGTCACGGACAGCATTCCTAACGGACACAAATTGTTTATTTCCTTGACCCACCCTTACTTCCCACCCATATGTTTAGTTCTCTCAATAATCAAAATTGGAACTCTACATGTTGAGTGGCCGAAATCAGTGAAAAATCAAAATCAGTAAAGTGCCATTTACAGCAGGTATCCGCTGATACCAAATGCAAACACACCTACAAGGAAGCTCACCCCAGCAGGGGGGAACTGTTCATTGCTAAGGCTTGTGCTGCCCACCAACAATTCAATTTACCACAGCAGTGGGGCTTAATATTCTATCTTGCAATAGTTTTCACATTACCATGTTGGTAGTCAAGTAAATAAACCATATTCAATTCAAAGTCAATTCTTGTTGTTGTTTGAGTAAAATTCCATTGGAATGAGGATAAGCTAATGTTGACCAGTGCAATGATCTGGCGTACAAATTGCTCAGAGTCTTTAGTTTTTTTTTTGCTCCAAGATTTTACATAATTTTGAAGCAATTGATTCTACCTCCACACAATCTGGGGAGCTACACGTAGGGCAACAGCAATTCTTACACAATAAAATATTTTTGACACTAACAGATTTACCTATCAAATCATAGCTCAAGAAAATAGATATCATTTTAAAGGCACCCAATCTGAACAACCCTTTATACAAGCATGCCAATCATCATAAAACCTCACCTTATACCTACCACCTAAAAAATTAAAAATGTTACTTCACTAAGTCATGTCCCTTTTTACCACCCCCTACGAAGTACGATGGGAGGTTATGTTTTCACAGCTGTCTGTCTGTTAACAGGGGGAGGGGGTAACACAGTCTCTGGTTCCAGGTCCCTTCCCAGTCTTCGGGTGGGTGGTGGAGGGTGGGTGGGGTACCCTAGTCTCTGGTCCCAGGTTCCTTTCGGGTACCCCTTCCCACTCCATCCAGCCAGGACAGGATCGGGGTACCATTACACCAGCCAGGACGGTTGTGCGGCGCAGGCGATATGCCTCTTGCGTTCACGCAAGAGGACTTTCTTGTTTAGTTTTCTAACTATTAACGTTAGAAGACAAAGTAAGCCCGGTTTCAGGACTAATCACGGCACTATTAAATCCAAGGAGTTTGTTGAAAGCCTTTCGGAATTCTCTTTGTCTCCACGCGTAAATCAGGGGATTTGCGAAGCTGTTGATCCACCAAACGCAATTAAGGATTCTATGTATTACAATTGTACCTGAAGAGAAAAGTAATGTCTCATTACAAAGAATTCTAAAATTCTGTTTGGGAGTACCAGTCTTTACAGTGTTAAATGCAACAAAAACACACCGACAGTTGAGATAGAAATTGGCCTTATCCGTACTCAAGACAATTAGCTGTTTCAGGCAGACGAAACTTGAACAAAAACATCCAAAGAATCATAAAAACACGCAATCTATTCACAAAAACATTCTCGTTGGAACAGCAATCCAGACAGAGTAATGCTATTACCTGTTCCTTTGTCGAAGTTAAGCACAATTAGGCTATAGACACCGTCAGGTAAATAGGCGAGAATAAACACTCCTAGAACAATTGCCAAAGTTTTCACAGCTTTGAACTGCTGGGCATCCTTTGATGCCGAGCTTGTTTCGATTTCCAAATATTCGGGAGATATTTGATGCACCTGTCGTGATAGTTTCCATGATCGGATGCCTTGAAAATAATAGATCACTGAAGTAAGCAAGAAAAGTGGACAGAAAATTCACCTAAATTCAACATTTCTCATTTAATTACTTTATGTATCTCAATTAGACAAAAAAAAAAAAAGATGACATTCTCAGTCCTTCTTAACGGATAAAGGAGCAAACTTAGACTCTGAAGATCCTTGTTCCATTCCAAAACTTTGGCTATATCGAAATTTTTTGTCTAAAAAGACAGTTAACCGAAGGCCCGAATTTAAAGAAAACTCAAATACGTCAAATTTGACTTTTCAATATACACGGAATAGTCAAAATCGTTAGTCTATTGAAAATGTATGCTATCTTGATTCTCCACGTTTGAAGCATTGTCTGTTATGTCTGATAACAGTAAACATAAATTGCTCGTGAAGTTACCAGTATAGACATGTATGTGCAAGCTTACCTATCCACGTGTAAATTAGAACTATTAGAAGCATAATGGCAAAAAATTGCGCATAATTTAGAAGGATGACAAAAGGCTTGTGCACGGTACTAAATCGAGGTCCAATGGGCATCTTTTCTAGGTAAAATTCAAATCCTGAAAATTGAAATTGACAGAAAATGTCAAGTAAATTTCACTTTCTTGGATTTATTTTAATGTAATATTTTATCAGGACTTGTAACGGACAGGTAACAGATGGTCAATGCCTTCTTAGACCCTTTCCATTTGAGTTTTTTCCGTTTTGATGTGAACTCGAATTTGTTAATTAATCTAAGGCAGGGGTGACCACCAGTACAACTTGAAACTACTTACCATAGTAACAAGCTATTAGTGCTAATGTAAGGAAACCAGAAGCAGTTCTTCTTGGCACCACAGATAGTTTTAACACTTAACTAATTTGATAAATTCGACTTAGACTTCGAAACGGAAAAAATATGATGTTTTATCCTCATCCAACTATCAGGCTATTGGAGTTATAGAAAGCTCATGATTACACATTCTGCATTGACAACATAATTTATATTCTCTAAACGAACTATTTTCCTTTTCTGCCATGGAAAATTGTTATCAAACCATAAACAAGCTTGTTGTCATTTATTTAGAATATGTGCGTCTAAAAAGTCAGTAAAAGTGGTGTCTAAATTGTCTACTCACCAAATGCAGCAGTCAGGATTATCTGTGAGATAATCAGGGTCCAAATTATGATAACTGTGTTCAGTGATCGTTTTGGAGTCACAATCTGGTGATATCGCAGTGGCTTGAGGATGTACAAGAACCGATCCACGGTGAGAGCCAAAAGTCTTGCAAAAGAAAAAAAATCAATGATCAAAATTGAATGCGCAACCAAATGTCAAACGAAAGAGGTTTTTCATATCATTTTTTTAGCCAAAGGCCGACATCAAAATCTTTTCATGAACCCAGTCTGAAATTAATAAGGACAGACGTGATTGGCACATTCTGGTGGGCAACGACCAGAAAACTATATCACATAACTTGAATCGCGTTTGAGGTAACTCTTTTGTTTCCTCATACTTTTTCACTTTACTGTAAAGGAACAGAATACTCAACTGTTCAGGATATCTGAAAGGTCTGACTGAAGTTCCAAGTTGGCCATTCATGAGACAATATTTTTAGTTTTACAAGTGTACATGCAAAATATAGTATTCATAAGCTGGACAGCCAGCTATGTGAAGGCATTTCAAGATATTTTCTTCTTCAGGAAGAATTAAATTTCAAATAGTTCTGTTTTCCATTTTCAGATATCAAAAAAGTTAAACTATCTCCACACAGCTCAACCTTTCTACCCACATGTGTGATAGAGGAGATTGCAATAGAATGAAAATTTAGAAAAATGCAGACTTGGTTTTTGAATGAGAATAAGTAGGGAAAATAACCTTTCATAAATCTGTGTGGAACAACAGCACCTGTTCGTTAATTACCTGGACACACTGTAATCGCATTACCAGCAATACCTGCATTTCTGCAGAAAACAACAATAGTCTGAATCCTCCCAGTGGCTTTTGTTCGAAAGTCTTGAGACCAAAGTTTTTGCAGATCAAGACAGAACATACATAATTTAAACATATTTCGAAAGAAAAACGAGGGTAAAGTTTATGAAACTTACCCATAGAGATTAGCCTCTATTGTAAGATGTCTTAAAAGAATATCCACAGACACCGCAATCTTCCATATCGAGATGTTATATTGACAGAGAAAAGTAATTAGTCCAGAGAGACCAGTGAAACCAGACAGAAAATCCGCACAGGACAAAGAGGCAATGAAAATATCCGCCGGATTGCTTCTGAGGCTGTCGAACCTGTTAATTATTTTCATCATAAATTGTAGATAAATACCAGAAACTGGAATGGAATTGACTATATTTTATGAAAAATTAAGTTTTTGCTTGACAGTGTGGCATGGCAACGTATTCAACTGCACAGCGGAAAATTTACCATGCCTGTGGCTCTCTTTTCTCTTGGACCTCAATCGCATTTTCCTATTTCATCTTATTGGATGAATTAAACTAGGACCAGTAAAGTATGACTGAAGGTTATTGGTAACTCGGTAGAGTTACCTTAGTGGTTGTATTTGGGCTTCGCTTGAATGTTTAAGATTTTTGATGTTTTTTGGCACTTTTTCTTTGAGTGCAGAAAGGTCACACATGATTGTTAGAAATACACATTGAAACAAACATCAGAAAACTTGAAAAAGCTAAAAATTCTTTTTTGGTCGGAAGAGACCTTCAGTGACCATCTCTAACTAACTATCATCTTGTTGGCCCTCAAAGTCATGGCCAGAAATCACAATAATGGATTTTATAACTCATAGAGTCAACAAAGAGACTTGGAACAAAAACCAAACACTACTAAGTTGGGGTGAATCTTCAACTCGAACATAATGCTGGCTATCTTGGATGAGAGCCATTACCAGAAATTACAAAAAATGGCTTTCATAATTAATAGAGTCAACATAGAGACTTGGAACAAAAACTGAACACTACTAATTTTGGGTAAATCTTCAACTTGAACATGATGTCAGCCATCACAAACATGAATTTATAACTGATAGAGTCAACATAGAGACTTGGAATAAAGACCAAATGTTGATCCAATTTGCCCCCACGAGTCTCCTGTGTAGAATTCTTACACTTCCTGATATTTTAAAGTGTTTCAAAGTCTCCTACTTGCATGTGACTCTGTAACATATTGTTTATTGCTGTCCACCCTGGCGGTTCATGAGACACATGATGACCCTATCCCTTCCTCCCTGGACAGGGTGACCCTAGTCCCCCTAGACAAAGTGGACCCCATCACTCCCCCCAGACAGGGCGACCCCCTCTCCTTTCCCATCCCTGGAAGAACCAGGTAAGAAAGGCGAGTGGAAGGACCAGATGAAAAGGATGACCCACAACTCTCCCCTCCCCTGGTGAGGCTTGTCTAGAATGATAAATAAGGCGTAGGGGAGGAGATCCACGAGCTACCGGGTGACCCTTGCCTCCTGGACATAGTGACCCGATCCTCCTCCCCCAGACAGGATGATCTCCCTCCTCCCTCCCTGACTAGGGCTGG
>JBCAUG010716168.1:0-12889 GCA_038406175.1 Haplosyllis leylae | reverse complement strand
ACGGGGAACGACATGGGGAATGACACGGGATGAACAGACGAGCCAGCAAGTGGAATTCTTTCACTCTTTGATATTTTGGGAGTTGATGATATTTATTTATCAGTGACGTAATTTGATGAGCCAGCACGTGAAACAATGTTCATGATATCATCTTCCATCTATTTTACCTTTAATGATGTTATCAATACAAAGAAATTGAATACCACATCATATATTACTAAATAAAGACTTTGTAAATAATCAGCTCTAGGTATTTGAATACCGCATCACACATAAGTAAATAAGCACTTTGTCTGTAATCAGTTCCTTAGAATACTATTCATTGGATGAAAACGAGAAACATTAGCATTCACTTAATATCAGTGCAAAATAGCCAAAACGGAAAAACTTAATTGTCATTGTTGTTCACTGACTAGGGTAGTCAACAAATATCCCAGGCTGGTAAAACAGCTCACGCTTGTTTCAAATAAACTAGTCTGAATCCCATGAAACAGAATTAACCTAATGGGGCGAGCAAAAAGCTAACAAGTGAGAAATTAGCTATCAATTAGAAGGAAGAAGAAAGTGGCAGTCTCTTTGCCATAAGAGGATTAGTTCAAAATTGTCAATCATAAACTAAGAGTCTTTTTGATTTCTGATTCTTCCTTCTGGTAACACTAGTCTAATTGGCTGTAGTGGTGATCTGTTTTCACAACAGTTTCACAAAAATCTTTTCAGCATTTCTGAGAAGATGGTACATTTTAATTCACCTGTTTTTCATCTTGAAAGGAAAGTTTTTTCGCGTGAGGAGAGCATGTGGTTTTCTTTGTAGAGAAGACATGAGCAATTAGTGTTAGCATGACCGCAGGATTGATTTCATTGCAATCACTGACTTTGTATGAATCAGATTTTGAGATGACAATAAATATCCCCAGTCATGCAAGCTTGTGGGTGCAGCTTTTTTTCTGACAAATAGTTTTATATTATTGTGTTTAAAACTTGAATGGCTCAATTTTTTTTCTTCTCATAAATTTGCACAATTTGTCTAATTTTACTTATGATACCAAAAGAGGAACTCAAAACCACAACCTCTGATTTCGAGTCCAGTACAATTCAAACTTACTTCACGTTCTTGTGATGTCATCTGAACGACACCTTTTAGGGGGAAATACAGATTAATTGTTTTTGACCAGACAACCGATTCAGTGTTCTGTGGCTTTACAAGGGGACACTGTCAGTGATCATGGTATAGCATAACATAGATAATTTTTGTGTGATATTTTTTCTGAAACGTGATCAGCCATTTAAAACAGGTTATGGGTCCCGCGTGGAAATGAGTAATATTCACATCAGGGTGAGGACCTCTGGGAATCTTTTGTGATGTGTAGCTTCGATGGTTTTTCAATGTGGTCAGAATGATTGCACAGTCACAGGTCTGTTACAAATGACTTTTCTCTTATAACATAAATGAATAGGTTACAAAGACACCTGAAAGTGAGAATAGATCGTCTCAATGTACTGTTCATACAATAAACCTACAGAAAAGTTCACAAATAGAATACTAGAATATTCAGGACAACTAAGTGAAGTTCATCACAAAAACAAGAATTCCTTTCAGTCGAAAACGTACCATCTGCATACCACATCGATCACAAAAACAGTTACTATCCAAAGCAGAAAATGGATTTTTAAAAATGTGACCTTGATATTGAGTAGTGTTGTCCTTGACGTCCAGATGACCTTGACCTTTTAGCAGGTTTGAGTAGAGTACAAGCATATGGTACTAAAGTTAGGTAAAATATGACATTTGACCTTAAGCTTTATTCCAGACACACCTTTTTTGCATGTTTACCTTGGCTACGCGACCTCACTTTTCTGGTAATGGGTATTGCAGTTTTATCAGAATATCAGCTACTATTTTACTTCTGCATATACAAATGACCGGTGCTAATATTAGCCACCTTCGACAGGTACAAACAACCTCTGTAAAAGCCACTTGACCAGAGAACTTCCCACTCGAAACTTATCCAGAATCAACGGTATAATTAAGTATTTCGCACCTTCTCCATTTCTGAGTCAATGCTCGCTAATTACTGAGATGATGGATAATAATTGATAAGCGATTATTGCACGATAAATGGCCACTTTGTTCTAGTACACTCAATTGCGATACCACCTGCCCACCCTGCAAAAAGGAGCAGTTTCTTTGGAAATTGATGCGACAATATTTATCTGCGAGAAAAGATAAGAGTAGCAAGCAACAAACAGAGAATCCTGAGAAATGATTCTCAGTAAGAGTATGTGTCTATGCCAAGGTGCTAAGGTTCAATTCCATTACCACTTACCTACCACACCCTCACTTGATGCCATTCAAACCCCAATCAAAGCGATCCCAGGCTCCTTAACGCATCAATCAACCGTACACAAAACAAAGACAAACACTGCATGCATTTACTCGCTTAGGGTCAGCTCATACCTAACAATTGCGGTTGTAATTTCGCTTCCACAAAGCAAGAAATCATCTCAAGTTTCAAAGGATGGAGACGAGATCTCCACATCAACTTAAAATTCTGTCTTCTTTATTTACACATATTTTTACTTAAAGTGAAGCTTAAAATGTGTAAAATTTACACTGCATTTCAAATTTTCTTTGCAAAGTGTCACTGCTACATTGCTGACTTTCATGTGATCTGAAAACAGAAATGTGTATTCAAATTCAGCAGGGTGTCACGTCTGCACTGGTTGGCGAAATAAAATCAGAGAGCATTATGGATCATTACAGCAGCACTAGCAATCAACGCATCTCAGCAATTGGCAAATAGGCTTTGTTGTTTCAGGCATGTCCATGCAGATAATTGGACAGTCGACATTTAATTCATTTTAGTGATGAGAAACGCACTACATTTTGAGAATTTATACATATTTCTGTCTGTATTTGAAGCAAATATACGTATCCCATAGAGAATTAATATGATTAAAGTTAAACCAGAAAATGAGAATTCATATCTCGCATTGAAGATTTCATGAGACGCCACTTGTCATGGCCAACTGCTCAATCCACAAAATTGTGTGTATAGCCAAGCATCCCCGAAAAATGGGAGGGGCGGGTACCCCCCAGTCGTGTCACTATTTCTGTCCAAAGTCCTGTTCCAGGGCCTGCCAGGGGGTATCCCCCACTGGAAAGGAAAGTGAGTGGTGCTGCACCACAGGCAGACGGACTTTCTTGTTGATGTAAATAAATCGGGAATCACGATCTTTGTGAACATACCTTAAGTATGTACTAACCTAAGTAAGTGTTTTCTCCCTAGACAGGTGATTAGTCTTTTATTTGGCACTAGCTCTTTGTGTTCATTGTCTATGTACAGAATTAGTCTTTTATGACCAATTACCTTCTCATCGAGGAGCTAAATAAGGTTTCCCATAGGAACTCGTGTTTTAATTTACAGAGTTTGCAAAGACTGTGATTGCAAAAGAACTTCAAGTAGCTCGCATGCACGCAGAAACTCATGTAAACGTTCAATAAACTTTACCTTAGGTTGTAAAACTTACATAACTGTCCAAATTAGTTTCATGACAACATATTTATTTCCATTTAAATAAGATTGATATAAATTTGACCTGCAATCGGTATTATATTAGCCTGCAAAAGCCGAGCGGGAGTGGTCGAATGGTAAAGAGTATCGTGCTGTGGCACATTGGGTCGTGGGTTTAACCCCTCATCAATGCTTGTGGATACATGGTCTGCAAGTATGTGGATTAAAAAGGCTCGGCTGTCACGCTGGCCACCAAGAGGTCAGCAGGTGTTGCACCAAAGGTGAATCTGAGACATCCATTGCATTACATGCAAGCAAGGGATCCACCCTGGCTTTAAAATCCAGGGTAGACATCACCAGAAGGTTAAAGAAATACAGGATGTTAAAGAAATTGGCTCGGTTTCCACGAAATGTGTTTGGCTTACAAGAAATTTTTAATAATAATTTATTGGTTAATTAGATTGTAGTGGCGATTTACTATGGCGGTTAATGTGACCCGGCGATGGGTTTGCGTTGGGTCAAATGATGACTTTCTGGCTTTCAGTACATTTTTATTTTGTCAACATGACTGAAAAAAGGCAACAGGTTTAAGAAGGAAATATCGGTGAACCCCAGTTTGCTGTTCTTTTTGTTTTTTTTTCAACAGGATATAAACAAGAATTTCGAAATTATGTGACCAACGTTTAAGAAACACGGACAAACAAGATGTCTATCGTAGTGTATCTAGTACCTGTAGTATGATTATTACTGAAATTTACAGAATCCCATTCTTTGTTGAGATATCTTTGAAATAAGTGAGATTTTACGTAAAATTTAACTCGAATTTATCCATATTGAACTTGGTTGTCTGAACTATTGATACCCGAAGCCTTCCCCGCAGACTTCAATAGTTCTGACAAGTAAAATTGATTAAACATCAAAATTTTTGAGTAGCGAAGAAAGACAGTTACTGTCGTCAGTGTCACTGCTGTATAGTTTTTGGCCTCAAAAAACAACAGTCTTTTCCATTTCCATTGTGGCCATGAATGAATTCTAACCATATTAACCTTGGGGATCACTATCTAAAAACACAAAAGAATATCGTTATTGCGGTAATTTTGCTGTCTCTCGCAGATCTGTTCATACATAACGTTCACAGGTGAGGAAATTACGAAAGTAAAGCTCTTAAATGCCATTGTAAACTTATATTTCCCCAACATTGACATACTGTAGACAAGCAAAGGGAGTGGAAAGAAATTAAAGCACTTTCGCACCTTGTTCTATTCATCAGAGAGGGACTTTAATTTTGATAATCTTCCCATGGAGATACTATTGTTCTCAACGGGAAGACCATCAAAAAGTGACACCTGCCACTTTAAAGTGCACTGACCTGGGTGCACTCAAAAGTGCACTTTCACCTTCTGTAATAAAAATTCATGAAAACTGGTCTTGTAACATATCAAATGAAAGAGGAATACAAGTACAGCAATAATTAGTAACTTTTACATTAATTAAATTGATTATTAGTACAATTTTTGGTAATTTTTACCTTGTTTTGAAGATGGTAACCGCACTGCTAAATCTGATTATTTTGTCAATTTTAATCCAAGAAATCACATGGAAATATTAATAATCCAGCAACAAGCTTTTACATACAAATAGACCAATATCCAGACTCAAGACAGGTGAAATTTCAGACAGATAATTCAACCCTATATTGCATATTCTGTGGGTTTAAAGTTGCATCATAATCCTAAATTTAACCGCATTAATGTGTATGATCTGCTGACTGAATGCTAAATGAGCCTTGGTGGGAAGGCTCACTTCATGTCACGCAGTGGTTTTCCCCACCTATTGTTAAGTCTTCACCCCAGTGACTTTCTGGCTCATTCCCATGCCCTTAAATGGCAAATTTGCATATTCCGTCACCTCACACAATTGACCCCTAGCACAAAGAAGCCCTCCATTCAGTCTTGAGTGATTCTGAACATTAATCACATAATAATAGCACAACAACTAAGGCCAAACAAAGAGAATTTTGTAGGTCCTAGGATAGTGGGTGTGCTTTAAAACAGTTAATAACCACGGCCTCATGAATTCACTGAATTAATGTAGTCTCGACCTACAGTCTTGACCAACATTAATTCAGTGAATCCATTTGGCCTAGGTTATTAACTATTACTTAAAGAATTTTAAGGCCCATTGTCTATTCAGAGGAGGCATGATTATCTGAGAGGAAACCACAGCCTCTTGGCCATTGTTCTCTCTCAGAAAGTGACACCTGCCACTTAAATTTTGGCATCATGAGTGCACTGACCTGAATGCACTAAATCTGAAAATTCGTATAACCCTATCTTGTAACATATCAAATGAAAGAGAACAACAAAAGGAGCATAATTCAGTAACTTTTATATTAATTCCAATTGATTTTAATATGATTTTTGGTATTTTTTACCTTGTTTTATAGAGGGTTTTTATAGTTGAAATCTCAGCTAAATCCAATTTTTTCTCCAACTTTGAGGTTATAAATCCATAAGAAATAATTATAATCCAGGCTCAAACTCTTGCATGCAGACAGCCAGACACCCATACAGTATTTACAAAAAAATTCAGAACAAAATATTAATCCTAAAGGTACTTTCTATCAGTTTGAAAATTTAACCACATTGATGTGTATCATTTGACAGCCAAATGAGCTATGACCAGGGAAGGGCATGCTGGTCTGCTTGCTCCATGCCTCCTTGGCTCTCCCCTACTTATTCTTTTTGCTTTGCTCCAGTAACTTTCTGGACCATTTTTGGGGTCTCAAAAGGCAAATTTGCATATTCTGTCACCATGCACAATTGAACCCAAGTCCAAAGAAGGCTCCTATTCAGTGGTGAGAGATTCTGAACATTAATCATCCCAGGAGACCAACAATAAAAAGGCCAACCAAAGTGAATTTTGTAGGACTTTAATCTTCAACAGGGGCTCTCCAGACCTTAAAATTACTTTAAATCAGATAAAAAAACTGTCTGGTCATTGTTTCAGACAGATAATTATGTTCTCAAGCCTAAAGGCCCTCGAACAAATTATCTGTACTAAAACAACTCCAGACAGTTATTTATCCCACACATAATTGTCATTATTTACCAATCTGACTGAAGAGAAAAGGAACCTACTTTTTTACAATGTTGTACAGAAAATGGGATTTTTCATTTTCCTAGTATGATACAAGTCCGTTTTGGCAAATGAAATATTTAAGAAACAACGTTAATAAGCAGCTCCCTCAGAGCTCGCAGTAATGCTGGTTTATAAACTTTGGGAAGTCAACCTTGTGCTATTATGTTGTGTGTATTTTTCTGCAATGAGGTAGGGGTCTCGATTAGAAATGACCACAAATTGGTTTATGACATCGAGAAGAAAATTTCGGCTCTTATGTTAGGAAGAAAGACATACCGAAAAGTTGTTTTTATTCGGTAGGTTGTTAGCAACACACATTTGACGATGTTATACCCTCAATGCCTACAATTTTACAAGGCGAAGCTCATCATGACTGAAAATGGCAGTTGCACTTTTTCGTGTGAGTGTCATCAGTATACCTTATTTTGATATAAGCCTAGTGACCAATGGAATTGAGTTTCCCCTTCGTTTTCACCAATTTTTGTTATATTTGGTCCGACTGACTTTTGGACCGTAGTACCAGCTTTTCCACTTGTAAAATCTCTGAGTAACCCAAAACATCCAATTAACAAGAAAGTCCTCCTGCGTGAACGCAACAGACATACCGCCCGCAGCGTTGCAAGTGAACGCTCTGCTGTCCTATCCTGTGGGGGGGGGGGTACCCGAGCTGGGGGGTACCCAGGGGGGTACCTGAGCTGGGATACCTGAGCCAGAGGGGGGTGCCTGAGCCAGGGAGGTATCCCATCCCCACAGCCAGATTTGACTCAGGTGCTCCCTCCCCAGCTAGGATCTGGACCTGGCCGGGGTACTCCCACTGGTGGACAGACAGACAAAGTGTAAATATTACCTTCCCTCGTACTACATACGCGGGCGGTAATTACGTTTATTTTCGGACGTTTTAATTATTTAATTTTACGTTTAATATGAGAGCAAGCGTTAACAAAGCCATGAGTCAACGTCATAGTGTGTTGAATAATTTCATGTTCAACTTTAATCTTTAAAAATCTCCAGAAACGTTTGGAAAACATTTCGAAGTCCTGTGTAAGAAAATGTCACATTGGACTTTACAATTTCAAGCAAATTCACAAATTAACACAGATGTTTTGTTTTGTACAGAGCAATCAGAACTGGACAGATTGTTACGAGCGGATTGTTATTTCACCCAGGTTAATTGGGGTTTAGCTTGTTGTTTGTTACAAGAAAGTCTTCGAATAAATAATTTCCAGGAAGTGTTTAAATGATGATCGACATAGTAAAACATTTAAGGAATTGACTTTAATTGCTATAAAACAATTTTTTAAAAAGAATTCTGTTGTGCTTTGCCTGGGACCAAGTGCAAACAGTTTTCGTTGGCCAGTGATACCCCTGCCAAAGACTTCCTACGCTACTACCTTTGACTTTCAAATCTACGCAATGTAATTTGAATTTTGTAATGTTTTAGGCCACAATTCTTTGCGTTTTAAACTAGATGAAAGGAAAATAGTTTTATATTGGTGTAAATAGTGCATGTCCAAAAGGAATTAGGGCAAAAAATGTTTAAAATAGTACATAACTTGTTAAAAGGTGTCAAAGTAATTAAAATGAACACTTTACAAATAGAACATCAAAGAAATGAAGTGCACAGTTTAAAATAGTTTCTACTTCAGGTCAATTAAAGAGATAAAGTGTAAAAATACTTGGAAAAGCCAAAAGCCAAAGATATAGTTCACCTAATGTAGTCCGACAGTGTCAGAACAATTAAAATGAACAATATATAACTACAACATTAAAGAAACGATACCTAAATTTATTAGCACTCCCACTATCAATCGGAAGTCTGTGTTGAGTTTTAATCAACAATTAATTGTGATCAGTGCATTTTTAGCACGAAATGGTTCGCTTAGAACAATAGGTGTCATGGCGTGAGGGTTTTTCCATTCATCTACGAATAAACTTGCGCTTTATTTGATTTCAGAACTAATTTCCCGTGTCTTCGCCTCTCGTGCCGATTAAAACGCTTTGAAACTAAACGACAGATAATTAAAGCTGCCGCAGTGTCATTGTCTGCATCTTCCTTTGTTGGTTTTTGTATCTCCAGGTAGTATTTATGCAGCAGGAAACAGGACCGAAATCCGCTTCATTGTGTTGTATCATAATCCATTGCGCCCTTGATAGTTCTACGCGTGAATGTAAAAGCCATTGTGGTTTGCATCTAAGCACGAAATTGCAGAGCAGGAAAACAATGCAGATTTTTAAAAATTCCTACGTAGTTTTGATGTTCTGATGGAAGATAACAGATTTTGCAAAGTAATTGCGAACCGTGCAGGAAAATAATACAAATTTGATGAATTCCTATGTACTCTATATTTTGATGCGTGATAACAGAATGTGTTAAATAAATGCTACCTAAAGCATTAACTTTTACCCTGGAAAAAGGTAGAAGATTAAGAAAATGAAATCCAGAAATATGAGGAGCTACATAGATAGTCACCTTTTGTTTGAGACAATTAGTCCAGTTTGACATTCTGTATCCCATCACTAGAAATGAGCGTTAAGTCGGTTGTCCAATCATCTACACGGACACTATTCGCAATGATATTTGATTCACAGACACCCTAACAATGCCTGGAACAACAATGACCATTCGTCCATCACGACACCATGTTTTAGGTTAATTTCTAATAATGGCATGGATTGTGATGGCCATATTGCTGGAGAGTTTTTCGTCCTGCACGAAGGTAACAAAACAGCAAAGTTAGAAAGAGGCCTTTTATGGTCCTACAAATAAAATAACCAAAAGGTGACTATCAAGCTTCAATGATATTTAAAGGCAATCTATTTTTGTCCAAAAGTTCACCCTCCTTGGATTAAAAATAACTAAAATACTAGTAGTGTGTCGGTGAAGTAAGTTCACATTGCTTTCAAATTTCTTATGAAGCCGCCTTCAAATATATACGTGCCTTGAAGGTTCTTTCATGCACGTCACTGTTTCCTCTGAAGGTGTGGCCCTTGTCAAAAGGACAAAGTATGAAAGAATTCACACAATTAAAGCTGATATTTCCTGCACATCCTGTTATCAAAAGCCAAACCCATGTGTCCAAAAATGCCTTCTTAAAATGATTGAAATGCACAGTCTCAAAAGGTCTTTTCAAAGGTCTTTTCTTTTTTTAGGTTCTGATTTGATTTGATTTCTTATGTTTTCATGGACGTCATTTGAATAGTTCTTGTTTTGTTCAATTAAATCGATCACAGGAAATATGTATACTTTATATACGTTTGTATTATATCGATTTTTGAAATACTTTTTTTCATACACATACAGCAATTACAAGAGATATTATTTTACAAAAATGTACTTTTCTGCATTTCCAGCGAAAATGTCACTGAAATTTGAATCTAAAACAAAAATGATCAAACTCTTAATTCAAACTCCAAAGCACAGTCGACAAACATAATGATGTCTGAAGAGTTTTACCTTCTGCGTAACAGTGATTTACCAATGAGTTCAGTTACATGTACATACATTTTGCATTGATGAGTGACATTATTAGTATAAACAATTGGAGTTGGTCGCATACCTCTGATAGCACTTTTATGTAAACCCATTGTTACGTAATCTGAGTTCACAATTGGCTGTTTTTAACTCAGAAACTTTATTTTGCTTTTGTTGCAGCATGCGGCACACATGGCTTTTCCCTTATTTGGTCATTACGAAGCTGGTGTAATGAACAACTAAGAACGTTATGTAGTTGTCGTTTCTTGTCTCCGATGATGAAATTGTCTGGTTCTCATTAGTCGAGCTACACGATACTTGTGTCCAGCCCATCTGACTGTGTGGGTGACATTCACACGGCCGCAACTGCCAGTTTTTCCCATTACAAAATCTTTCAAACCGGAAACAGTTGGAGTTTTTCCTAAATAGAATGGGACTTTCGGTGAATTCTGGAAATTCAGGGAATCAGGCAAATCACTGAAGCATGAATTAGTGTCAGTTAAAGATCTTCTCTGTCACCAGTGTCCTTGTGGTGCCGAGGTAGAGTGTTGGTTTCTTACACAAGAGATAGCAGGTTCGAGCACAGCAATCCTCTTTTTTAAAAATAGTATTATTTTTGTAAATGAACTCGCTGAATTCAGTGAAAACATTTAGGAGAAACTCAAACATCATGTCACGAAAGTCCATTTTTTGCGCAAAAGCTTACAGTGCTATGAGTTGACCAGGAGGCGAAGTGACGCCCTGACTTGACCACTGACTTTTGAAATAGTGATGGGTTTTCTTAGCTTTTGGGATACGTTTTTGGCCGGATGTAAAGTTTGGGTAATAATTGTCACAGAACTTCATTTTGTTACATGTTATGTCTTGGTTGGTTTCAATAGGAATCTGTACTGAAAGCAAAACATCGATTCTATATTTGGTACTTTTTAAAAAGGGCGAGATCAATTTCAGTATACATTCTGTGTGTTGATGGAGACAATGTACCTGTCTTCGCCTAAATTGCTTATAGACAGAGAATATACGTTTTGTTGCATTTTCCTCTATTTCATATGTGTATCAGACGAGAAAAGGAAGGGATTGTCAGTTTTCCGCCCTGAAGTGTAAAAAAGCAGACTTGTGAACAAATCAATGCAATATCATCCAGGCATAACATGGACAATACTATCCATTTGTGTTTTATGTCTATTTCCTTTCCTGTATTCAAATGCCAGAGCTACATCCAAATGAGCGTAAATATAAAATATATATAGAATATAACGGCAAAAATATTACTTTTCAAAAAAAATCTTTCAGGTGTCCATGCATAACCAAAAAGGAAGAGATACAAGGTTCAAAGCTTTTTTCTGAATTCATTTGCTTTGAAAATAAGGAGCAAGGGAATTTCATATTTTTAGCTCCGAAATTGACATGCCTGGGAAATGCAAAGAAAGTTCACGCATGCTCTTTAATTTTCCTAAATGAAACAAAGTCTTTACTTTGAAGGTCTCGTGTGGTCTTGCCATACTGCATACACACATATCACATCGCGAGTGTAACTCAATAGTTTACATCACAGAGAACTCCACGCTGTGCTAAATAATTTTACACACAAGAAGTTCGAATGGTTGGGAGGGGAGGGGTCAACTTCAACTTTGGATGGGATGAGGGGGTGTTCAATTTCAGATTACGGGATGTGATAGGTATTTTCTCTTCAATAGTTTCCTGCAACGGGCAACGGGTAGGCCAAACGCTAGTCTTTGTCCATTACATTCTGTTTATGAACATCAACACACAAAGTGCCACATGCTTTTAATGTAGAAGTCACTTCTCAATGTTGAAACAACATCATCAAATGCATGCTCGATAAAATAAAGAAAAGCCGGGCACACCCAAACAGTTTTGATTTTTGCCTGTTTGCAGGTTATGAGGTTTTGATTACTGAATATGTTTTTTGGCGTTTGTGGATAACATACGGAAAACATGGCACCATTTGTCAAGAAAAAAGATTTCTCTTGCTCTCTTTTCAAAGACAGTGTTTACTCCCAGCTAAAGACAGTTCTTTTTTGATATTCTGAAACCTGTAATGCAAAGAAATGACTCTTAAAATGCAAATGTGACGTTATCGTGGCACTTTCATCAAATCGTTCTTTCCAAGAAATGGGCTTTTATGTCAATATTATATTTGAAACTAATATATCTATTTTATTTTGTTTTGAATAATCACACTGAACACTCCCGCGCTAAAATATCGACGTTCAATCAGCTTTGTTGAAGCAAATTTCCGGCTACGATTCCCAAAGTTTACGACAAAAGCGGCTACTCTCGGCTGAAGAATTAGTTTTCCGAACTGGACAAATTCATATGTGAAATTAAAGTTCCACTATGATCAACCAATTCGAATATAAGTTGACCGAAAGAAAACAACGCTGTCAATATTTGTGTGGAAATATATACGTACAGAAATTCTTTACGGTGGAGATATCTTGCACGGTCCCAAAGTCCCATGCTGTAGACTACACACCCAGGTTGTGAGCCCCACGGGGATCCAACCAAGTCAGGGGGTTCAGCGCGGTTCAACAGATTGCAAATGAGCCTGAAATGATCACAGATGAACAGTGATAAACTTCAATCAAGTTCAGTCAACTTCATTAATGTTTAATGAATTTAATTCAAATTGATTTAAGTTTAATTGTCTGTTAAATGAACCAAATTCAAATTGATTTAAGTTTAATTGACCTCATCTGCAATCAATTTTAAAATTTTTACTTTTTCAAAAGTTTTGAAA
>JBCAUG010716157.1:0-12890 GCA_038406175.1 Haplosyllis leylae | reverse complement strand
CATGACGTCACATTTTCTCCTCACATTTATTGCAGATACTGTAGTACAGTTGCACCTCCAGTCCTCACTTCCACAGAGAACGTGATGCAAATCAAGTTCGTCTCTGACGCAAACGTGGGGAACGAAGGGTTCTTTGCTTCATACGTTGCGCTCAATGCTTCAACGAGTAAGTTTATTTCATTCGTCAAAACAAAACGAGTAATAGGGTGAAATTTTATTTTGGTCATCAACACAAATGGACTGATCAGATCCATTTGGTTTCAACGCCAGGCTATTTTTACGCCACTTGCTCTCCGCCGCACTTCGTACGCATGAAAAAGTTGACCTCACGAGCCGCAAAAAGAAGAAATAGTTGTGACATTGATCTCATTTGCCACCCACGTGAACAAGTGCAGGCGGAAGAATTGTAAAACACTGAATTGTAACAAGTACAGTTTTTCAAGGATATCACAAAAGACTATTGAGGTCACATTACACTGCAAAAACTATCCACCATTTCTGGTCAAGAAACAAGTTTATTCCATGTGCCAAATAGTTTGTTGTTTTCGCCTCCTCATAGTTTGCGGACAGGACAAGCTGGATGAGACGGGAGTGATAGAGAGTCCAAATTTCCCCAGCAACTACCCGCACAACAGGAACTGTGAGTGGCGCATCACCGTTGAAAACGGACGTCAGGTTCTTCTAAACGTAACGTCTTTTAACATCGAATTAGACACTGGTTGTGAATACGACTATCTGGAAATCAGGTACAGTAAAACTTGACCCAATGAGTAACACTAATTGCAATCTTATTTGATGTGTAGATTTTGATGTTAATCAGTCACTAATCGACTGGAAAGAAATGATATGGTTTCATTGATTTACGAACATTAATATCTTTTTTGTCAATTGATTCGTTTTATAATCTGCTTTCAATACGTTTATTGTAAGTACGTCTGTCTCCAACTAATTATTTTCAGGGATGGAGGACACCCAACCTCGCCACTGATTGGAAGATACTGCGGAAGTACTATACCTCCTATCATTCGTTCCCATAGCAACAGAATGTACCTAAATTTTAGAGCTGACCGGTCCCAGTCGGCATCTGGTTTCCAGATTTACTATGATGGAACATTGTCAGGTGAGAAAGTTCAGTTGTATCATAAATTAACTTGTCAATTATGTGTGGCTCATTCGAATTGCTCGATTTCGATTCCAAATCAGTTTTCTATTCCCTACGCTAATTCTAAATGAGTTCAGCACTCATTCCTTTTCGTTTCTATTCTTGTGCTGTTTAATTCCATTGCAATCGAGCGATGAAAAAAAGAATATCTGTTCACTTTTGTGCCCTTTGAAATGTTCTCTAAATTGAAGTTTAGGTGGAATTCCGAAAACCTTCAGCACAAAGGTGGAATTCCAATCAAATCAACGGCTCACTCTTTGAAGACTATTGTCAATTGACACGAACCTCGAAAAAAATAGTGCTGCGGTTTGCAAGATTAACTGAAAATGAAAGGAAATATTTGCGAACCTTTGATCAAAATATTAGCATAGCAGGAATGTTTAAAGCGAAATTGTAAAGCCATCATCTGACAAACAGCAGTAGAACCTCTCTTCAACGGTCAATCAGTGTACTCGAATTTTTTTGACTGGAAAGGGCTGTAATTTTTTTGAGAAAACAGTGATTATCAATGGGACATGTCACCGCATATTTTGGCCTAGAAATGGTGCGTGCCCAGTAGAATGACAGTTAATCGAAAGATTTATTGAAAACTGGACTTTCTACCGTTGTCATGGCATTTACAATTGTAACTGGTAAGTTGTTAATATTTCAGGGTGTGGAGGTGATCTGTCAGCGCCCTCTGGTAGTTTTGTTTCACCCAACTTCCCCCTGGCGTACGGACGGAACGCTGAGTGTTTCTGGACCATCCACGGTAACCCCGGAAGCTTTATCCACCTCCAGTTCATGGATTTCGGAGTAGAAGCTCACGTATCCTGTAATCATGATTATGTGGAGGTATGAACGAATTTTATTGTGATCAACGCCACAATCATAGTGATGGGGGATAATGTTCAATTTCATGCCTAAGATGAGAGGTTCTTGCCTACAGCGGGTTAGAAAATTTATTTACTGTCCACCTAAATTTAATGCCTAAAGATTACGGTCAAATTATATTGAATACAAGAAAGTCCTCCTGCGTGAACTCAAGAGGCATACCGCCCGCCGTATAGCAAATGCTCACCATGTTGTCCTATCCTAGGGAGGGGGTACCCAAGCTGAGTACCTTCCCAGCTGAGTACCCCCTGGCTGAGTACCCCCCCCCCCCAGCTGAGTACTGTGGGCCTGAGTACCCCCCTGGACAGACCCCCTGGCTATGTTGATGATCTGAATACCCCTCCCCCTGCCCCCCTGTGGACAGACAGACACCTGTGAAAACAGTACCTTCCCTCGTTCTACGTACGCGGGCAGTAATTATGTCTATTACGGAGAATACATCAAGGATACCTATTATAACATGCACATCAATTTGGCTTGATGTTCTCACTTTGAAAATTGGGATAACCACTTGAAGGCGGGGATGAACATCATATGGCCAGTTCCCTATTGGGCGTTCATCTCTTTCGCACGCCCAAAACGTATGTAGGGGAAAGTTTTACTGTACAGTGAAATGCCTTTTCTCAGGTCCGAGATGACTCTGCAATGGGATCTGTTCTTGGTAAACTGTGTGGACGGGAGTTACCTCAACCAATAGAGAGCAAGAGCAACGTGATGCACGTCAAATTCAGAACCGATTACTCTAACGCCGGAAAGGGCTTCTACGCCACCTATTACGCTAGTGAGTAATATCACAATTAAAAGGAAAATGCGGACAATAATCCTTTTGTTAACAATATTTTGAATTTCGGCTGAAGTCTGCTTTGGGTCAAGCCTTGTTCACACGTACTTTTAGCGAGCGACCGATTTTATCTTTTTAACATAATTTGACGCCATGAATGTATTCATCTCATTTTGGTTAGAAACATGTGATTTTAACAGTATGTGTGAATGGACCCTTGATATGAATCTTTCATGCATCTCATGGAATCATTTCAGAATTACACTGCAAGATCTTGAATTTTTAAGAAACTGACACATTTATATTATTCAGATTGTAACAATCGGTTGAAGGATTATAGCGGGGTGATCGAGTCGCCCAACTTTCCCGAGGATTACCCGCACAACCGTGACTGTACATGGGTCATAGAGACAACGATGGGCAACCAGATTAACGTCTCCTTCTCGCACTTCAGCATAGAGTCACACTCACAGTGCCAGTACGATTATCTAGAGGTATGTCACGGGCGGACTTGGGCGAAAGCGGCGGGGAACAAGGCTTTGCATGTTCATGCATATTTTGTGAAAAAAATTGGCCAAATAATAGGTTGAATACCCCCCATGTGACCACAACCACACCGGAGTTTGATTAGCATTACCTTCTGATATACTAAAACCATTTTCAAGGTTCAGTAACGCTTCATCTTCTTTGAGTGGCCTCTTTACAGTCAAAAATAAAATTGGTGTAAGCATGTCTTATCATGTCACAGTTCTTCAGCGGTTCACTGCAGAATTGAGGATTTGCTGTAATAACGACAATAATAAAGTAGTAAAGTCATTCAGAACTACCTTCTTTTCAAGGACACCTTATTTACGTAGGGATCACACACACGTTCCCCATTTTATTTCAAGGACGATCTTCAGAAATATGTTTTTAAAGATGATTTTGTTTCTAACAGTTGCGTGACGGAGAGACGTACGACTCCCCTCTGATCGGCAAGTACTGCGGGACCAGCCTCCCTCCGCCCATCATGTCGTCCAATCGCTATCTGTACGCCCACTTCGTGTCCGACGCCAGTGTCGCCCATAACGGATTTAGACTGGAGTACGTTACGAATGGTAAGTTGGGTGATTGAGGCTCGTTTGCAGTCAGGTTTGTTATTACCACCCGTATCCGAAGGTTGCGGGAAGGTAATGTTTTTACAGGTATCTGTCTGTTAACAGGATGGGTGCCCTTCCCACTGTACATTGGAACATTACTCAGAATGCCATGGGGCGGAGGGTACCCCGTAATCCAAGTCTAGGCTAGGGTGTTACCTCCTGGTCCTGCCCATGGGGGGGGGTCTCCCAGACAGAACCAGGGGTACCTTCTAGACAGGACAAGGGGGTACCCCAGGACAGGACAGGGGGTACAACAGGACAGGGTGATAGTTGCTACGCCACGGGCAGTACGCCTCTTGCGGTCACGCAGGAGGACTGTCGTATTAAATTAGGGGTTCGAATGCAACAGTTTTTGACAAATGGTATGATTGTTTTAAGATAAGTACTTGTGCATTTGCATTTAATTCGTGATTATGAAAGGTAAATTCCATTCCATTTATTACTTTAGGATGCGGAGGAACCTTGAGTGGAGAATCAGGTATGTTTACAAGCCCTGAGTACCCGCAGCCGTACCCTCACGAGAGGGAGTGTGTGTGGAAGATAGAAGTGCGAGCGGGCAGCAGCATTCAACTCACCATAACCGACTTCGACGTAGAGAAGCACGAAACGTGTGACTACGATGTGCTCGAGGTATGGTCTATTTACACTTCGTCCTGCGAACGCACAAAAATAACTTTTCAGTTGATTACATGGGAATCGTAATAGCTATTTTAAATCTTTGGTCGTGATTCCTCTACTTCCAGCGTAAGGAATTCGCAACCATAACCAGCAAGTCTTGTAATATAAAGTACGAAGTTGTTGTCAAATTCAGACTCATGGTTTTATTTGAATGAAAATTTAGAAATTAAAGAAAAATTAACCTAAGCTGTAGAATTAATACAAAGTTACTTAGATGTACAACAGCTTTCAAGTTGCCATGACAATTTAAATGTGCCCTTAAAAAGCGTTGATTCACAATGAAATCTGAGATAGAGTTTGCACTGTACCATAGATCTAATGTCTTCTCAATCTGTTCAGGTTTACGGGGGACCAGACGTGAATGCTCCGCAGTTGGCTCGGTTGTGTCACACCCAGACGAAGCCACAGGAGATCAGCAGCACGGGGAACCACATGTTTGTGCGCTTCAAGAGCGACGTCGGGAGGAACGGCCGTGGGTTCCGCGCCACCTTCAAAGCGGTGGCGGGAGGTACGTGTTTAAAATAACGTTCACTTTGCATGCCATATGGATAACGCTTGCATGAGACAGAGATCACTCATTATGCCATTTGAAAAAAAAATGAACTCACACATATATCCAATCTCCAGCAAATGGGTCTTGTGCTATGTTCACAATTGGCGTTGAAGTCGTCGTCAGTTTTCTTTTGCGTTTGATGCAGATGTAACTCGGGGGAGGGAGGTGAAGTGTGGGTCCAGATGGTTTTTGGTATCATAGGTGACACCTTCCCATTTAAAAATACTAACAATTTTGCAATTGTTAGTATTTTTGTTGCAATTGTTGCGACGTAAGAAATTTAGATTTTCATTTACCGCTATTTCGAGTGAATACTGTCGTTTCTATTGATGTGCATTGCGTACACATTACTCTCAGGTTGTGGAGGGAACTTTTCAAGTCCGACAGGGAACATTATGTCAAAGAACTACCCTCAGCGTTACCCAGCGAACACGGACTGTACCTGGAAGATCACCGTGGAGGCTGGGAGAACTGTGGAACTCAACTTCACTGACTTCGACGTGGAGGGAGCTCGTACTTGTAATTTTGACCACGTTATTGTGAGTTCCATGTTTAACCCACTTACTCAGTGTTGCAGTTAAACCTCCTTTGTAAGGTCTTTTGTATTTAAAAATTGACTATTATCTAAGAAAAAGAGTGACTGTTCCAAATATAGTGGTGATTAATGTGACGTGTTGGCAAATTAAAACTTGTTCGGAAACTTGTTGGAGAATTTGATGTATGTATATTTCCATCAAAGAACCTGATTTTACACTGTTATTTGGTAATTAACTCCTTCCATGTAGTAACCTGTTTGGCGAACGAACCTTGGAAGAGTTGTCCTTTAGCGATCTAAATTGTTATCATATAGTGGTGCTCTTGTCAATAAAATTTAATCTCTTTTTTAAGATTCAACTTAATTACGTAACGAGGAAGTCTCTCCTGTGTTTACTTTGTATTCAAAAACGCTTTTTTCCAGGTGTATGACGGACCCAATGCTACAAGCCCAGTGTTAGTCAAGGCGTGTGGTAATGGTGTACCCAGTCCCAGTGCGTACACCTCGACCAGTAACGTCATGTTCATCAGGATGACATCAGATCCCTCTTTGAGCGCCAAAGGATTCCAAGCGTCTTACAAAACAGGTGACACTGAAAACTAGGATATTTTGTGCTCACCTTGTGAGTGATTATTATTGGGGGTACAATTTCTTGGGAAGAGTTGGAAATTTTGCCCTATGTTGGACAACAATTAAAAGCGAATTAAGTGTCATTGCCACAAAATGAGTCATGTCCTTACTCAACACAAATTATACTATTAAATAAAATGAAATGAGTTTACTTGCAGGCTGTGGTGGACGAATCAACGCAGACGAAGATGGTGAAATCGTCTCTCCTGGCTGGCCTGGCGTCTACGAACGCAACAGAAACTGCACCTGGGTCATACAACCACAGGATTCGGGTTTGTAGATGTTCACCATCAACCTTCTTTTTATTTCACCTTCTATGGAAATAGAAAATTTAAATCAGAGACATGTGTTAAACATGGTTAGAAGGGCTTAACATCGTTAAAATAGGCTACATCCTTGTTGTGTTAGCACTGACCGAACCGAGACCGAGACCGATGGAATTGGGTACACAACCCAATGGCATCGCCCACCGTCTCGTTCTCTGTGCAGTGTGTACTGTTCTGTGCATTACCATATGACCAAATTCTATCAGTCTCTGTTTCGGTCTAGGTCTGTGTTAGTGTAAACATGCCATTAGCAGATTGAAAGGATGGCGCCATGTTGAAGTTCAAATTTTGAAGATTATTTCTTTTTACTGGCATTTTGGCTACCTCAGTCTCACTTCATAAAGATACTTTGAACTGAAAATTTCGTATTTTTCAACAGCTGATCGAGTGACCTTGACCTTCACTCACATTGACCTCGAGGAGCTCAATGGCTGTTCCCATGATTATGTCAAGGTCATTGAAGGAAATGACATCGATGGTCTTGAGGTTGGAACATACTGTGGCGGGCGTATTCCTCCACCAATCACAAGCGAGGGATCAGCGCTGACAGTCAGATTTGTCTCAGATAACACGGACCAGAGATCGGGATTCAGGGCAGTTTATACCAAGTCCTCTTCAGGTCTGAAATTTCAATTATTTCACAAACATCACAAAGCTAAACATCGCTGTTTATCAGAAAATCTATATGAGGCGAAAAATGGACTCATATTTTTTGCTATCTTTTAAGGACCAGTTTATATACTTTTATCCACATTTGATTTATTACCGCCCGCGTACGCAGTACGACGGGAAAGGTAATAGTTTCAGTTTGTCTGTCCACCGGGGAAGGGGGGGAGTTTACTCAGATCATACACGTAGCCAGGGGGTCTGTCCAGGGGGATCTGTCGGGGGGGGGGGGTACCCAGTCCCCCAGCTGGGATGGGGTCCCCCTGGGATAGGACAGCACGCGGCACACTTCACAGGAGCACAACACTCTAGGCCTATTTCCGAGGCTCATTATTTTCGGATCCACTAGTTGGAAAAAACACTGAATTTTTCTCGTATTTTTAGCGTGTGGTGGAGACCTGACGTCAGAACACGGAGCGTTCAATTCTCCACAGTACCCAGCACCGTACCCCAGCAACCGCGAGTGTATCTGGACCATTAAAGCGTCACCTGGAAACAGTATCATCGTAACTTTCAGGTAATAGTGTCACAACAAATTTGTTTTCCTGAAAGATCATTGCTCATTAGTCTTATTTGTTCCCTATTAACTTACAAAACCATACAAAAAGGAGGCAAAATGTGAAAGATGCTGTTTTCTCTTGACGTTCTGTCGTTTTTTTGGCGGTATTTCGGATATGGAAAATGTTTTACCTTTCAGTCTGTTTGAGCTTGAAGATTCCGAGCACTGTAACAATGACTTTGTGGAGGTTCGGGAAGGTGGAGCGGCAGGTGAAGTTCTGGGTCGTTACTGTGGCAACACGTTACCTAGCAACATGACGACGGGACATGATCTGTGGATCAAGTTCCGGACGAGTCCCACCATTGAGGGACGAGGATTCATGGCAGACTACAGCTTCCGTATGTAATCCTGTTTCCAATTCACCACTCACTCAAGTAATGTTCGCACATAGCTTCAAAGTCAGAATTGAGAAAGGGTTTCTATTTCCCTGACCTGGGAAGGGCGGTAGGTCCTCTACCTACCGGACCTGTAGGTGGAAGTGAGGGGTGGACCGGGATAGGTCTCCTACCTATCTGACATGGGGAGCGAGGGGTCAGGTCCCTTACCTACCTACCTAACCGGTGGTGGGTGGAGGGAAGGGGTGGGGGGAGGGAGTTGACAGACAAACACGACTGAAAACATTACTTACCCTCGTACTTCTTTCGTGGTCGGTAGGAAATGTTTACCCAGAGTCTGACGCAAAGTGCAAACCTATCTATCTTCACGGTGAGAAATTGCTAACACACATCAGTCTTACGTTTGTGTCACTGTAGTTCACGGAGGTGACTTGACGGGTGAAAGTGGCCAGCTGGCGTCTCCCCTGTACCCGAATCAGCATCCGCACAACGCGGAGTACGCCTGGACCATTACCGTACCTAACGGCATGTACATCTACATAGAGTTCAGAGACATCGACCTGGAGCGAGGCACTATATCACTGGGAAGATGCGCCTTTGATTTTGTTAAAGTGAGTAACGAAATGTAGGCGAAAAGGAACAGTAACAATGTATTAGTAAACCTCAAATTATGGCACCAGTCCTAACAAGGCGGCACTTTCTAACGAAGGCCTTTTTAATTCCTACAGTAAAAATCATTAGCTATTTTTTTTGGATGACACTTATCAGTCCACCTGATATTTGTGGTCAACTTGATGGTGGTCTTGAATTCTAGTTTTATACCACCTGTAAATGAAAAAAAAACCAATTCAGAGTCTCAGACCACCAAACCCAATTCAGAGTCGTTAGATTCGAGGAAAACTATTTGTTAAAAAATTGCATTGATGTTTGTTTTCAGTTTTATGACGGAGGTTCGGATGATGCTCCGCTGATGAACACGTACTGCGGGGTGGATCTACCGGACCCGTTCCACTCGACGGGGAACCAGCTGTACGTAACCTTCGAGTCGGACTTTAGCACGGGAGGTTGTGGCTTCCTGCTGAACTGGACGGCTGTGTCTGCCCTCCCCGCTACTCCACCTACCGTGGGGGAAAACATAACCGCTGGTAAGACATTATGCTCAGGTCGATTTTTTTTTTGACACGCCAAAGATGAGAACTATATTTTGCGTCTGTTGCTTCAGTTGTTTCACAAAAGTACACACTGTTTCAGAACATCACTCCTGCGTCGCATGTACTGTTGCCAAAAATGCAAATTGTACAACACAATATTTTCCTAAATTTGTGATTATTGAAATTTTATATATCATGTGATAACACCTACTTCTCTGTTTTCAGTGGAGAGTTGCAATGGTGACCTCATCGCGGGGGAGACGCCCCAGGAGTTCGCGTCTCCCGGGTACCCGTTCGGGTATGCTGCTGGTTTGGAATGTGAATGGAGGATCAGGTCCGTACCCGGTACCCGAGTGATGTTCAACATCACGGACATTCATCTGGAGTCTCATTCCTCCTGCAACTACGACACCGTAACAGTCACAGAAGGTACTGACAAAACAGGAAATCTTCAAAAATTGATTCCATTTTCACAAAAACTTTTGGAATGACCCTCAATTACTAGGATCTTGAAAAGTATAGCGTGATGTGTATCGAAATTCTATTTCATTAATGGGCCAGAGAGGATCAAAATAAATGAGAGTTACTATTTTTGCACTGACGATTCCACTTTACGGGTCTTCTTGTTAAACAATTTTCCAAGATGCCTTTTAGTTGAGGAAAATTAATTTTCATAGTCTGGTCATACCGGCTGATCGGTTCCATTGTCGCCACTGGCTGAACAGAAATGCGGCTTCTCTTGGGTTATTTTGATTGATGCCTGTAGATTTTCACCTTTCGAGAGTCTTCATCTGGTGACAGTTTGTTTTCTGTGGCACATTCTGAACAAGAACTACTGAGGGAGATTTTTGTTAATTGTTATTTAGTTAATTGGTTTATCTGTCTTCACGAGCAGCAAATGGAGCATAAAGAGGGTAATCTACATGTTTTCTGGTTTTAAATCGTGTTCACGTTTCTTGTGGTAATTTTCAGTGCGACCGTGGCAGAGGGAACGAGAATTGGGCAAGTTTTGTGGTCGCACTGGTAACACAGAGCCGCTGATGCTACAATCCAATGAAATGATGAGGGTTCGATTTAGGACGGACGGTAGCATCAACAGAACCGGTTTCTCAGCCACATATCAGACAGGCAAGAATAATATTTAGAGTCCATTCATACCAATCGAAAGCGAAAAATCGCTATAGCTCAGTGGAAATGGACCTTAAGAGTAATTTATCGATGGCAGCCGTCACAGTCCTTAAAACGAGACCATTGCACAACCACTGCTTGGAGCTACTGAGACCTGCATTTGTCTTTTAAAAATTAGTCTTTGCTTTCAGGAAGCCTTGAACTTTTCCCTTCTCAATCAACGGTAATCAGTGTAATCCATTTGCTTTTATGTTTAAAAAAAAACGTATCTGATTTTTTCTCCAGCTTTTTGAAAAAAGTGAATCCATTGACACGAATAAGTGAAAAAAAATTCAAATGAGAATAAAAACAAGGAAATAACTTTTTATGTTACAGCATGTGGCGGTCATTGGTGGCGTCAAGCGTCCGGCGTTGTTAAATCACCAAAATACCCTGAGGCATACCCACCGGACGCCAACTGTACCTGGTACATCAGCGTCCATCCAGGTAAATTCTAGTTTTTCACAACTGAAAGCCTTGGGAAAATCTTTTGAGGGATCTGTAACATGTAATGAAGTTTTGATAACTCTTCGTGAGCCAAGCATCTAATTTATCGTTAAAGCTCGAATGTGTTGACTTAAGGTACTGGCAATTGTGTAACTTGCATTCAATTTACTGGAGACAATCGAGATTTTCCATAATGTTTTCATTGAATTCAATGAATTAATTGAATTGGATTAATAGTTATGTGTCTATGAAATAAGCAGGTTACCATAAAATAAAATGCAAGGTTTTCTCTATAAATAGACTAAAATTATTACATATATTTACAAATGACAGGCCGTATTTAATAATGTACCAAAAAATAGACAACATAGAAAGTAAGCAATAATCAAGACTAAATGTTATCTTTACATAGTGACAGTCACTAAATGTAGGTGACCTTCTTTCAGTGACATCACCAAATTTAAAATTCATTGAATTCATCGAATTCAATGACAATTATGGAAAAACTCGATTAAGTTTTGACCTGATGGACACTCAAAACGATAGATCCATTGCAGGGAGAACAATCGGAATTTCGTGGGAGGCGTTTGATCTGCAGTCGGCAGAAGCTGGAGGCAACTGCAGCAGTGATTATTTAGAAGTGAGTAGAGCGTATTCCTCATCAAGAAATAGTAGTACGAATAGATCGTTTTTGAAAATTTTGACATGTTCATTAGCGTTGATGTCTGATATAAATTTTTGGGCTTATTATAACTCCATCGAGTTGTATTCCTGTTAAATAGAATTCAGACTTTTACCTTAGAATCTAGTCCGTAATCAGGTATATCACAAAGACAATTACTCCCAAACGCTGGGTAAACCTCATTTCATGCCTTTTCAGTTTTACAACGGGTTCGGGCCCGAGTCCCCGGTGATCGTCAGAGCCTGCGGGAATCAGGCGCCGTCCGTCCCCGAGACGTCCAGCAACTTCCTCACCGTCCGCTTCGTGTCCGACGGAAGTACGTCCGGAGGCGGATTCAGGTACGTGCATTAAGCGAGATTTCTTGTGAAAAGTGTCTTTCCAGCAGATTTGCCAAATCTGAAGGTTTCTTGCTTTTCAGAAATTTCTTCACTTCAAACATCATTGAAAGTGGCACAATTGATTTAAATCTTTTAACTCCATCATAATTAATCGACCTTGTATAAATATTCCAAGAACAAATGCAGAATATTGAGCTATCTCTTAATGTGAAAAGAAGTATTTTCACATTCTTAATGGAAGTGTCTTTTGAATTGTTTCAACAGAACGAAATCTCGGTATTGTGGTTTTATGTCGGAGGTCGTCTATTGATAACGGAGGGAAAAATAATAGCTAGTAACATCAATTATCTTGGAAACAGATTATTATATTTTATTGAAATCGACGTAAATGAATTTACTGTACAACCTTTTTAGGTGGTGTTAATTTTCGAGTAACTTACAATTATTGAAAATCCTAGAAGAATGTTACCAGTGATACATCTGTTTTACTTAATTCTTAATGAAACATAAGCGTGTGCAATTGTTACATATCTGGAATAGAACTGTTCGTGATACAAATCGACCACTGCCTTAAATTCAGCAACAAAATTGTAAAATTTAAAAATAATCTGCCATATCAAGATAAACTTGCGGCGCTTAGACATTTAACAAATTCAGTACAACGTTTCTAAATTATTTCTAAAGGGGTTACTTGTGTTTTCCTTCACATTTCTGAAAGCATTCAATGTTTCCAGAGATACTCATTTTTACGATATGTGAACGTTTCTATTAGATAATCTTTTTGGAAACAGATGCGTTCGTTTGCTGTGTTTTGTTGTGTTGATTTTTGTCAACGTCAAAGCCGGAGATCTGATATTAGAAAGAGTAA
>JBCAUG010716146.1:0-12890 GCA_038406175.1 Haplosyllis leylae | reverse complement strand
ACACCACTCAATGTATCAGGCTTAAGTACTGAGAGCAGCTTAGAAGATTGTAATATTCAGCAATAAACCATATCAACCATACATACATCTTGCTTATGTGTGACTGGACGTAAGACATACCTCGGAGGATCCTAGGTACCGGAGGTTTAGTAGGTTTGCCCTAGACATATATCAACTCAGCCGTACCTGAGTACTACACCGTTCTACCGCAACCAAAAGACCTCGCATCTATATTCCTTTTATATAAATTTTCCAGGAAAATGATCATAAATTTCTTCAGGGAATTGTTTGAGTATTGTTCAGGTAAAAATCCTCAGGACGAGTTTCTTTCATGTAGAACCAACATTATCACTTCATACATTCAAAATACTTGTGTCTTTTGTCTGTGCAGCTGTGTAATGCCATGTTTTATTTCACCATTGTCATTTCTGTTTGTATTGCCCTGGTTTCCGTCCACTGTTAAGTTTAAACAAACGTACTGATTGTCTATCCGACAATCTACCAGTGCAATCGGAAGCTGAACAAGTTTTTGGTTCGAAAGAATTTTCGTGTTCAATTGTGTGGCATTCCAAAAGAGTAAAAAATTAGCCGATGCATCCGTAAATATATATATGTTATTTACATCTTAGATTATATTTCGTAACATATCATGTTATTAGTTGCAAATGAAGATGATGTTAAAACATAAATATAGACGGAATGAAGAAACTCTATTGGTGACTCAGTGCCTCAGCGCTCATGTGTCAAATATTCCAATCCAAACAAGAGGACATTTTGTTTCCGAACCATACTCGGTGTATTGAATATTTGCTTGATTTCATAACTAATTACTTCACTGTAATTGCAAGCAATTTTGGTAATTTGAAAAGAAACCGTACTTACCACATATTTAAAGTATATTGCAGACGAATCAAAAAAGGATAACTCACCTGAAAATAAAACAAAACAATAATCAGTTTATTAAATTTTTGGATTTGTTAGTACTTAGGAGAATGGAGAAGGCTAAAAAAACTCTAGGTCACATGAAACTTCCACCAACTATTTCAAACTTTTTTCCGTCATCTGTAGTTACACTGAGATTTTTGAAATTGGTATGCACTATTCAGTCATGAGGTTCAGGTCCAAGGGACGGTTAACCAAGTTCGTTCATCTTCCCTGTTTCCTAGTCGGAGTCACTTGTACTTAACAAGGAAACAGGACGGTGTATAGCGTAGTTTTGCACACTCCAAAGTTTTCCCTGGGAAGTGTATTTTTTCATTTCTTCTCGTGTTGGGGGGGGGGGGGGGGTAGGCGGCGGAAAGATCTATCTCATACCCAAAATTCTCCATGAGAAGTTCACTTTTTAATTGGGTGCGGAAGGGGAAGTTTGGGGTAAATAACAGAATTTTGGCAAGAAATTTCTCCTGGAATCTCAGATTTTTGCATCACATTTATTCTCCGTTTAGAAACTAATTGATTTAGTGAGAATTGCTGTCTCTGAAAATATTTGTACACCCACAGTGTAGATAGATTTATCTTTTTAATGTCAAAAGGTCAAGAATCAAAACGGAGAAGTCACTTTCGCGAATTAATTAACTTTAACAGATTTTATCTAATTTTCATTTCTTCATTTAATCCGAAAATTCAGTATCTTTGGAGAACGATATCAATCTGATGAAAAGTGAGCCTGTTCCAATGAGTAATGAGTTTTCTGTGTAAATATGAATAACGAAATTAAAGTCAATACTGCGCACTATCTTGTAAGATGAAATTTGCAACTATCACCAAGACAACAGCTTTCGACGGCATGATTGCATTTTTCAAAATACTCAACATTTTTGTCTACGATTGTAACATATAACTAAAATGTGCGGCTTCAGGCTATTTCCAAGAAAGAGAATTTCAACTGGTTTGTTAACGTGCGATACGAAAAGTCTGTAAGAAGTCATTTGTCTGTCTGGCAGGCGGATTTTTTCTTGTCGAAGAAGATGGAAGGCTGATATGTCCGCGTGGAAATTAATCCCAATGGAATTGTCTAGAGGACATTCTCAAGATTTTATGGCACTTCTTACAATAGATGATTTCGAAGAGTTAGGTGGGGTATGTCAAAATCTAGTATAATCTCCAACACTGCTTGGGTTCTTCATTTCTAACTTCGTTAGAGGGTAGCTTGGCCTGGTAATATCCACGGTCGCGTAAACCCCGGTCCAACTCAAAACCAGCTGTACATCTGCATTTGTTTACATCCGCCAACCTGGACACATCTAACCCACCTCCAAGAAAATTCAGTATATTAAACCTTAATTCCCAGGTGTTTAGTCGAAGAATCTTCACAGAATCTTAATTCAAAGAGTTACTTTGCGTTTCAAGGACATGAATTGACACGAAGCATGTTCAATTAACTCAATTCGATGCGATATGGCTTCTGAGATTCTATCTCTCTTATTTTGATCATCCCAATAGAGGAAACAGATTGCTTTCATAGTCCCACAATTTACCTTTGATACATACATGTAGAATCTAACAAGCATTCATAACGGAAGTTTGTGCAAAGGATGACAGGAGCACAGAGTAGTTTAGCTGAAAGCAATGAAGATCTAAAAGTTTGGTGCAGCTTGCCTTTGACCTTGTATTGTAGTTAGGTTTTGGCTGTTGATCCTCTTGATCTTGTTGTTGTAAAATCACAAGGCCTACATCACAACTACAAATCTAAATAAGCAGATGTTTTTAAACTTTTTCAACAAATTATGAGTTGCAAATCTTCTACTGTTTTAAATTGATGCATCCTCTTGGTTTCAAGCAGGTCACTATCTTTGAGGACTCGTAACTTGACAGGTAATTGTGAATGAAACAAGGGAAACGAAGCTGAATTCTTTAATTACAAGAATTTTGATAACTGTCTCTGAAATGTAAGAATTTTGATAAAGTTCCTTCTCCTAATTCAGAATTGTGTGAAACGTTCCAAGGTTCTTGATGAGTCCTAGTGCGATGGATTAAAGGCAGCAACTCTCAGTGTAATGCTGAGGAAATGAACACTTGCTTTGCCTTTGGAAACGTCTTACTCTTTTCAAGGAAGTGTATGTAAAATAAATATCAAGCAGCCAAAAGAACCAGTTCAAAATAATTGATTGATGAGAGGTCTTAGTTTAATGATCATTGGGATGTAGTACATTGACACCAGGTGTCACATGAAATACCATAATGAGAAATTATTCAAAGTGATTTGCATAGCCAGAACATTAATTTTCTTCGGGGCAGCTGTATGAGATTTTTTTTGCCTTCACATTACATACAGTGTCTGCATACAGTTTCGTTGAAGTTTCATGATTTCAATAAAGAGACTGTGTGTGACTAAATCATATGAACTTGAACATGTTTCTTCATCAGGATGATTAATTTACATGACCCAAAAGTTGCCCAACTATAGATTATATTAGCCAAGTACGCAGATAGTGTAAATGTACCAAAGAACGCAAAGTACCCTTTTTAATTTTGCTGCAGATAAATACGTAATGTATTTTTAATAGAAGGAATGCTGCTCAGATTTTCACAGCCTGACTCTCAAACCAGCAAAATAGTTTGCTGTTAATAAAACAACTGTCCTTGGGGTATCTGCACTCTGGCATTACTGTGGAAAAAAACTAATTGTCAACTTTATTCATTTCAGTGCAGTAGGCTATTCAGAAATGTTTTTTTGTACTGAATAATTCTGAAGCTCGCAATAAATGTCTTATTGACCGACCTGTACCTGAGCAGATGTAGCTGAGGATCACGCAAGTAAGGTTCCAATTAAAATGTTGTCCCTGCATAATTTTAGTGGATGCTTCCAACAAAAGGCACCCAATATCTTAATTAGTCGTACTTGAGAGCTATTGCACTGAACGAAGGGATGCTAATGTGTTGAAAAGGACCTAAATGACTTCTAGATCTGAAAAAAAAGCAGGAAGATAACGCAGGTGGCTTTAGTTGTTTTTAAAAGAACAACTTTTCATGAATCTCTCTTTAGCAAACAGCTTTAACAAAATGTCAAATCTTTGCAAAACATATTACAATCAGTAGACTCAAGTGTAGAATACTTTGTGACAAAATATCAAAACAAAGCAAGTAACGTTCAAAATTGGATATCGTATGAAGAATTTGTAAACAATTTGGAAAAGTGAATATAATGAACAGACTCAAGGTACTATTACATTGTTCGTACGGATATAGAATTTGTATTTACCATATCAAATACAAATACAAAGTCTCTGTTAAGGATAAGGCATTTTTCACTGCTGGAGTACCTGTTATTGCCTCAATAAAATCTGTAGAATTGCTTTAGGCATTGCTTTATATTTATACATTGTCTCTCAAATGTACATGAAAAATATAGACTCAAGTGAAAAATCTTCTTTGGTTTGAGATCAAGTGCAGTTATATTTTTGTGTAATGGTTCAACAATAAAACACAGCACAGTGGTAGTTGTTCGCCCAATTCCAACCTCTTCTCGTAGGCATGATGCAAAAATGAAGATAATGTCCTGTCACCAGATAAATTTATATCCAATGTCACCTTGGTTGAAAAGATTTAGAAAAATGTAAATCAAAAACAATTTCTCACATTCATACTATTAAGGTTTTGTAATTGATACATTTCTGTTGTTCCAAATGATTCAAGATCAATGCCGTGCAAGCATTATGATGAAAAAAATTTCATTTGCAATGGGTAATCTTGAGTTAGATTTTGAAGGCTATCATTGTTTGAAAGAGAGGGACAAAAGATATTTACAAGTAAACATTTACGAGATATTTATAAGTACGAACCTAGGATAGATTAATTGTCGTAACTACAAATATAAATAGTATCCGTTCAAAATGTAACGCACGAAGTATTCTAAATTGATTTGGAGACGAATTTGAGTTCTCGTAGAACCACAAAGTTATTGCTGTTGATATTTTCCTCTTGTCAAGTGTTGTAACCGTGTTTCTCTGTCATGTTGTTTCGATGCGAAATGTTTATTGTTTGTCAATTTATGCCCACATTGTCAATGGAAAAATCATAAAAGTCATTTGTAAATTAATGCACCATTAAATCAGCGAACTAACTGATATCAAGTCTGACTTGAGCGCTAATACATATTTTGCAATATTCCAATGTCCTATTCCATGCAATTTTGTTTTCAATCCCCCTGCAGCCAACTAATCAACCTTGTGTCAATTACTTGGGACCCAAAAGCTTTATTGGAGACCTATCAGGATATATTTGCTTATCGCGACCTTGACACATTAAAACAGACACCAGATAATCAAATTCACATTACCCATTTTGAAATATTACTTATTCGTCCAATGAAACTACAGCTATCTTGTGGATCAGGAAAAATGTTAATTTGTAACATGTCAATTGATGCAATTTCAACTTATTTGATGAGACTTCTGAGGTAAACATCTGAACTAATACCTCACTTTATTAAGTAAAACTCACGAGGTAAAGCTCAAAACATCATGGGTGTTGTTGTGAGACTTCTTTAGTTTGTCTATTGGATTTAACTGAGACATAATTCACCTGTCCGACGCTCTTCATTGAATCAGTAGTTGCTTGTTCACGTTCATTTTGGTTTGCGTGAATAATATTTCAGACGAACGCCACCAACAGATGGGTGTAAAATTCCTGTCTCAGTAATGCCAGCCAGATTTACGTGTTTGACATTTTTTGAACATACCCTTGAGCTCAAAAATGGTAACAAAAAGTCTCGATCTGAAAGTAGAAGATCATGGCCAATCAGATGTGCCCTGTGTATCACAGTGTGGCCAATTTCTTGATATTAAAGCCCCGGAAGTAGGTAGATTTAAAACCAGTCTGGTCATGTCAGTCAATATTTCCCCTAAATGTTTGGAGCAGACCTTGTTTGATGTTTGGACAGTCTTTTGAAGCAGAGTTCATTAAGCTGAGTGGTGATGTGACACATCCTTTTGCCAATAATCTATTCCATCACCACCAACTGAGGTGATGAATCCTTAGACATACTGAAGGAACACCATACAACAGACCAGACATGTTCCTTACTTCTCAAGGATTGAAATGAGTGCTGTAGGCATACTCGTAAGTAAGGAATAGCTGTGACCAAAATACGGTATTAAATATGATAATAATGTAGGTGACATTGTTCTTGTAACGTTTTATTTCGGGAAGGCAAAGGGAACCAGTAATACCAAGGAGAATTTTGTTATTAACGTTCCATTTTGGTACACCCTCATAGATGCATTTGATCTATGGGGTAAGTGAGAATGGCTTCAGAAATACAGATCTTGGCCAACTTGGATTCATAAGCCTGGAGACCTTTCCTTATACGAAAGTCATAGGAATTTTAACACAACTCTTTCACTTTATTCGAATCTGGATGAAAAAAATATTACTTGGAATCACAAATTCGTATTTATTTCATATTGTTATCCAAACCTTCTCATCATCTCAGAAAAGGCCTTCATGCAAAAACCATGAACATTCCAGAGTAGAATTATCCCCAGAGTGAGTTTCAAAGAAAGGAAATCGATTTTGTCTTTTGTAAATGTTTTGTGATCTATGTGTTACGCGGATGATACACCTTCAATTGAAAGGTATTCTTGTCTTACATACCATGATTTAAATTAATCTACATGTTTGCCAAATGGTGTTGCTTATCATGGCTTGTGGAAGACTTTCAAGATATAAAAAAGGAAAAGCGACAATTAAACTGTCAAATACGAAATTTTAACCAAGAATGATAAAGTTTTACTGTGATGAGCTGTCGTTTTAAAGTAGATTTAGTAGTTGTTAACGTGGCAAGTTATTTCTCCCTGTAAAACTACTCCAGCAAGCACAATTTGCCTCATGACTATATCTCTCAATTGACCCGGTAATGCTTAATCATAATTATTTTTCCTGGCAGCTTGACAAGGTAGCTTTTAGTCTTTAGACCAGTAATGAGATGACCACGTGATGCCGGAAGGCTCGAAAATAATCCCGACAGTTAGCACACTAGTTTTAAGCAAAATATTATTATTCGATGTGTCTGCTGAAAAAGTTAGATTCTTTCACAAGTCTTGATTTGGTAAAGAAAGATTCACTACTTGGACAAAACTCATTGTTGAAATATTTTTATTGCTCATCTAAAAGAAGTTGGAATGGTGAATCACTCCCCAAGGAAATCAAAAAGCCGGCATTGAAAGAATAACGCACCAAGTTGTAATTATTCGTAGAATATATTTTGCTTTATGAAAACTACTCTATGTCCTCGGGCTACCTTTATCTTTCTCGTTACCTTCCGTTGTATCTGTTTGTGAGAGTACAGGTAATCAGTTAAAACATTCTGTCTTTGGTTTCGATTGCATCTAATTTTTAAGAGACGAATTCTTAGAGTAATTTGTCCACCGGCTCAGTGTTTGATAGAGAATCGCCAAAAATAACAGAGTAACGGGCTTTTACTATTTTAGTATGTTCGCCAAAAGTCGAACCTGATAATGATTTTATTTAAATACAATGGATTTGCTTCCTAAAAAACAAGCCAGTTGACTAATAAGACCCATATTCAGCCAAGTGACAAGCTCACTGTCGTTTCTGTAATGTAATTCCATCATGTAAACCTGCAATCACATATTGTATGAAATGCAGCACGAAACCGAGTTAATAATGTCTCTGATTTAATCGAACTGGACAAATGAAAGAGATTTGATTATTCAGTAACGATAATCACAGTCACGACTAAAGATAAAACGGGATGCATAAATTATCATTCTGTGTCTTCCCTGAACGTCGTGCAAATACGAGCATATAGATTTAATAAGGTTCGGTTCTTTTCTTTGAAATACGCCTGACAAAGAATTAGATCAATATTGAACACCAGAGTAACTCTCAGAGTACCCGTCAAAGCAGAGAACGAAAGGTTAATTTGTCTACCAGCTTCATTTTGTTCACAAATTATGTCTTTCATTGCTCATCCCACACGTTATAATTGAACCTCCCATAATTTCCTACTGTCTGGAAAAACGTTATTACCCCAGATGTGTCTTACTAGCAATTAGAAGAAAATGCTCGATGACAGACAATGTCGAATGTGACCAAAGACAAACATCCCCATCAGTCGGCCTGAATGTTTATTACCAACAGGGTTTTGTTTCTATGTGTTAAATTTTATGATTTCGTGTTATCTGGAAACATACGACTTCCTTCAACAAATTCACACACAGGTTCACTGATAAGATGTTTTGTCACTCGTAGGATTGAAGCCTCACAATACATAGTCTGCATTAAGCTTGTTTTTTGCCATTGTAATGGTACAAAATGTTCTCTTCCTTAATCAGAGTGATGTCGCAAAATACATGATAATGGATGATGGCAATGTATTCCCACTGTTTGAATGAATTTTTATCATTCACGTGTCAGTGTGACAACTGAATTTCTTTTTCAAGGTTGTAACCTTGGCCTGGCTCATAGCTACAAAATCCTGGTTATCTTATTTTGACACTAGCTCATGGCCTGTTATGTGTGTCGTATCTTCAAGCTGTGGTGCTGTTGGACTGTCGTGTCATTTGTATCATAAAGGATTGTCCTTAGCATTCATGATTGTTGCGACGGACAGACATTACTGACAACCTGGAGTCTCTCTGGTAATCTCCTTTTATGGGGACTTCTGTGTAGGGCTTCAAGCCTTTACGCGGATTGCACAGATGGGTACGACCTAATATATTAGATCTATAGACAGGATTTTCTAACAATAATGAGGCAAATCACATCAAAAGCTAGTGATGAATTCTTTGAAATTGACAATGAAATTGAATGCAAAGGATTTCTTACTTTGCAACTCCACCTCTCACCTCTCCAGAGAACCAATGTTAAACAAGTCTTGCGAAGGTCAGCAAGTAAACACGGTTGCCACATGTTCAGTGAATGTTGACCCAGCACTGAAGCTCCAATACAGATGAATGTCACGGGTAATTGAATGTTGGGAACGAACTCTGACAACTCAACAATCACATTCTGAGTAGTTTTATTCGGGGGAAGTTTGGCTTAAACTGTGAACTTAATTGCGTGGTTTCACACAGAGCGAAAGATTCAACCAGCAGTTCAGTGCAGAAATGACTTCCATTCCTGACAAGTAACAGATTTCCAGGCTTTTGATGATTAGTATTGGTTTTGTCAATTCTAAATTAAGACACTTTACACATGATTGCCCACCATTTTTACATAAAGAAGGTTTCCACAAACCTAAAGACAGTAATTTACGTTATCAATCAGCGTAGTATTGTATTGAAACACAAATAGTCAAGCAGTTTTAGGGTACATTTAAGAAGAATGACTGCCAACTAATGGTTTCTTCACTGTAATAAATGAGAAATAAATGCCACAGCCGGCCTTTTAGCCAGAATTTATTTGATGCTGATGTTCTTGAAACCATTTTAGGTGGATACTTTGCAGAAACAAGTCGTCTGAGCGTTATTCACATTGGGTTGAAATTTGTAATTTATTCTTCTTGATGACGCGATGGTGACATCAATGGAAATTACAGTTCTTGTACAGAATGAAGTTTGGTATTCATAGACCCCTAATATAATGTCTGGCATCGGGGCATAGACCTTCTCAACTTGGAACCGTATCCCCAGGACAGTGCAAACGAGACACAGTAACCTCACGGTGTACAGAAGAGTCTGCACACTATCACACTAGTGGTGGTGATGTTGTGTGAGACATGTGGTGAGAGTTTGGGGTGAACCATAGACGTACATGCTCTCTGTTGTGCCCTTTTTACAAAATTGAAGCCACATGCAGGACCTCTTGGCAATACACCAAGAGGCAAAAAGGTATTTGCCTCCTTGCTCACTGTACACTTTCCTTATATGTTTTTGGTGAATATTTACACACAAATACTGTAAATTTTGTTCAGGTAGACTACAATACATTCTAGAAAAACTATTACATTTGTAATGTTTCATTTCAGGCATTATAATGAAATATGAAATGTTTGAAAAATGATGATATGTAATGCTAAGTGGCAGCCATTGAATGACGAGGCAAAGTGTGGCTTCAGTTTTGGCTGCTGTGTTAGAGGTCTAGGTTTTTTACCAGCTGTAAGTGATACTACAGCAACAACATTATCTCACTGTATGAGAGTGACAAAAAAAGTCTATGGGATGAACTTAAAAAAAAGTCTCCATTCAGTTGAGAGTGAGATAATCTGCGTGCGCAGACTAATAAAGAATATGCACATATTTCAAGCCATTTTTGTTGATTGTTTGAGGAATAGTTATATTAACTGTAAAGAGTATTTTACATGGTACTGCAGTGGTCCTGAGATACCATTGTAACCAGATAAATGAATACACAGGAACAAGTTTCTTTGTGAAATGACTTCAGATGAGTTGTTCTTGTATCAATAACAACCGATATGTCTCAGGAAACTTTCCTAATTCAGACGAAATTTATCGAATGTGTCTATTTTGAGAACGGCTTAAGTTGGCAAAAGTAATGGTTTCTTTGTAACAAGGATGTGCTGGCTTCGTCAACCTGCCCATTTGCACTGGTGTCGGAAAACTATTATGCAGGTTCTCTGGTTTCTTACGTGCATTACAAAGTCTAGCAACATATGTTTAGAAATTGTAAATTCATTGTGTTGTGGTACCGGTGATGGCGTTATTTAAGTTTGTCGCATTAAAAATTCTTCATTTCAACTGAAGGTTTTTCATGGTGGTTTCAATTTCTTTTAAATTAAACGAGAAATCTTCCATTGAATTATTCGCAATATATAATGTTTTATCATCCATAATATTGATATTCATCAATACTTTTTTGTGGTCGGGAATGTTGTTTTTCTTCGCAACTCTTGAAACTGAAGAACGTTGAAGTGTATGAGTGATACAGAACAAAATGAAAGAAAATAGCGGAAGACTTTACACTTTCATGGATAGACAAATTCTCTATTAACTGCAAAAAATAAATTTAGCGTCAATAATACAGGAGAGCAACATGGAGCCAATTACTTTAGAGATAAAAATGGACGGATATTGGGGAAAACAACTGATGACTTTTTATGTTCTCTTTTCAGTTTTGTCTAATTAGATTAATTGGATCGTTTCTGCAAGATCGTATTCGATGTAGCATCAGGTGTGTAATATAATTCACAACAAGGAATATGATTCAAATTTAGCCGCCACAAGTAACAAATTCTGTTTGTTTTTGAATCATTATTATTAAGAACATGTCCTTTGTCTGGTTTTGTTTCATTTTTTGTGTCCATGCTTCAAAAGAATGCCTTCTAAGATCCAACCATTAAAGACGACACTGGCTGACCTTCATCTGATTTCAACGAGCAACTTATACGTTTGGCAACACAAAACCAAAAATACTATGTTGGGTATTGACTTTGAAATTGCATAATGGGGGTATTAAAGGCATTATGTCTGCGCATCGAACCACAGTGAAGCTGTGTACATTCCACAATTTTGTTTACCAAAGGAACTTTCCTCATATGCCATGCGGTATGCCTCAACTGGAGGGCAAGGCAGAAGAATTATTTTAGTCCTGTGTATATGCCTTCCTATTGTTCCTATCAAAAGTAATGTAAGTTGATTCCCTGTTGTATACGGGGTAATATGTGTAGTGTGACATGAATGAAATTTGTTAAGTTGAGAGGATTAAATTTTTATTCCCCATGCAATGTTCAGAGAAATTCAGTACTGGTAATTGCAGATAACATGAACAGGATTACGCGGGGGAGGTTTTTGTAAATTGACAAGGTGAATGGAATGAGCCTTTTGTCAAACACAAATATTACACCACCGTTTCACTGTAAATTCCTTTCTAATTTAAAAATATTTGTCCTATTTTCATTTGTTTCAGAACTTTCCTTTAACTCATGTGTGCAATATTGTTCTATCAAAATGTCACAATCTATTAATTCATTTGAACTTATTTTCAACTTAATTTCAAATTGAATAAGTGTCTAAATCTGAAATTATGAATTTGAGGTCGTTTGAACAGCAAGACAGCTGAAATCAATTGCTCTGATCATATTCGCCACAAGCATGACAGAATGAGCCTCTTAAAATCCTCTCTGACTTCATAATTACAGCAATTGGCTCTAAGAGGATTAACTCCCCATAAATGGATTAGACAACTGCATATGACATTGCACCAGATTAAGGCATTAGATCTTCGAAAGCGGTGTGATTTAACATGGATGAAGATATTCTTGACAAAGTTACGGGATGGAAAGTTGAAGCTCCGTCAAGGAAACAAATGCTGCAATGTCATCACACCTCAAAATTTAGCATTGAATATCATTTGCATAAAATTATGCTTATTGTTTTCCATGACCATTTGGCTTTAAAATGGAAATCGGAAAGTGATAACAACTTCTAATACACAAAATATCCACATACAAGATGTAATCATGAAAGACAGCGGTCTCTTGGGTTAACAAGAATTTACGTCTTGTAAGTGCTTATTAGAATTCACAGGATTGTTTATTTACTTCTTGGCGTCAGTTCGTGATACTACGTAATTCTTTTGCGTGGCATTGTGCGCTGACAGAAATGTCATTTTCATTATTAACCTATCGAGCTGGTTTCGTCTAGATTTCTCCTTTAAACGTCCTTGAGACAAATTAAATCTACGGAGTCTCAAATAGTCCTATTGTTAGCAACAATATCAGAGATTATTTGAAGTGTGCTAAGATAGATGAGACTTGTGATTTCTAATGAAGGTCTAGTAATGCTACAGCCTTTCATGCAGCTTTAAAATGGAAATTTTAGACTAAATTATAGTTTGTGCTCTTCTGGAATTGAAATGCTTGCTTGGATACCGATCGCTCCTATGCAGTTGTTACCGCCCGCCATCCGAAGGATGGGGGAAGGTAATAGTTTGAGTCCTGTTTGTCAGTTCACAGGGGGGTGGTACTC
>JBCAUG010716135.1:0-12891 GCA_038406175.1 Haplosyllis leylae | reverse complement strand
ATCAGCCGGTTGATGGGTGGATTTTGACCAAAAAATTCTCCCCTCAGAAGTTGGACTTGCATCACAGATAGTCTCCTTGCGGAGACTAACAAGATATCAATTACGGTAATGTTGTCATAGCTAGTAGAATCTGCAGCACCAATTGACATTTTTCGTGTTTTATGACCATATTGGTCTTGTTTCAGGTCCTAAAACTAGACAATGTGATCAACCTAAGTGCAATTTCACAATCATGTCAAGCCATGTGCCTCCAGTTTCGGTTGACTAAGTTTAGTTTCATCTGCATGCGGGTGACCTCAGAAACTTCCAGAGCCAGGTCAAGCATGAAAAAAGCTGGCATCATCCTCTGACAAATATAAAACTATAAATTTCAAGTTGAAAAAATAGTACATGTACGAATGCGATTGAATGTCACTGTTCTTGTTTGGACTCGTTTCTGTGAATAAGGGCATGCTTTTAACCAAAGTGGAATAGAGATCGTGTTCAGAGCCAGTGTTACAACATGCCATGGAGCTATTTTGAAAGAAACTTGAGAATATTTGAGTTTTAATAAGAGACCTAATCAAATGTAAATTGAACAAAACTTAATGAACTGTCTAAAGTTGATTTAAAGATCACAAGACACTGACTTGGGAGAACATGTGTAGGTTCCTTAATATCAGTTGAACTCTGTGTGAAATTTTAAATGAACCTTTTTGGCAATGATGCTTACCAATAGATTGTATAGTTTAGTACATAAATATAATTGACGAACATGAGAAAAATGTATTATTAAATACGAGTAGAGTTTTAATGTAGCAATGTCCCTTTTGTTGTAGTGGCAAGTTGCCTAAAATAGGGATTTGTATTAAGAGGTCAGTTAAGGTTCGGGTTCAGTCTTCTAAGAGATCGATCTTGACAGGCAGTACAGTGTAGTAGAACCCCTGGTTTGAAACACTATGTACTTCTGATACACCACTTGTGTACAGGGTTAAATCAAGTCACTGTATGTTTCAATACCAAAAGAAATAGTTTGCTCCAGTGTTTTCCTCCTAGGGTATGAAGTACTAAAATTATACCTTGTTTTTGGTAGATGAATAAAATTTGTACCCTTTTTATTACAGTACATGCTGGTTTACCCTGGTTCTTTAGAGAAAAGCCTGGTAACAACCCTGCCTATGTCTAGGTCCAATACAAATTGCACGGATCGTTGGCAATGCGAAAAGGAAACCAAGGTAAAAAATTATTCCAAACATATGTAAAGTTCGGTGGAACTGTAACAGGATTTTTGTGTTGTGGTCAAGTTTCACAAGCGGTTACTTGCCAGAACCGATAATCCATTCGGGCCAATAGATTTACGAAACAAGTTTCATGTTTCCTACCAAATCGGAATTGCACTTTGTGTCCTATTGGCACAGTCTATGGTAATTTATTGTAATCAATATGTCCATTATGTGTGAACGATAAGTACCACACGATATATATGTAATAATACCATGTCACTGTTAGCTTTCATCTTAGTTTCGAAACACGTTTGCCGCGTACAACTGAACGAAAAATCATGTTGAAGCGCTTGATAAAGCTTGAAATATTTTTAACACTACCTTATTCATTACACATTTTATTGATGTATCAAGTTTATCGTCGCTGCCACACTGACACACAGCGAGTATGAAATTATATTTTAGTGAAAAGTTGACATTGTTATAAAGTACGACTCGATAGTGCCTTCTCCGAATATTTACCTTGCTCTTACAAGAGTAAATATGAGCGAGAGTTAGCCTCCTGCATTTAATCACTAAGATGCTTTTTAGTAAAACGAACTAAAGCAATATAACAAAGTAATTTGGCATTTAGGACGACAGAATTGAATTTTTCACCTCGCCTCGTGGTCGGAAACCTGGCCAAAACAACCAAACAAGCATATCCCATGTTTAAGAGGGTGAAAATAGAAATATTGAGGCGCTATCAATGGATCAATAGAACACTTCAAAATGCGACCAATTTGATAATATTCATAATCGCACTCATAGATACATGTGCCATAAATTTTTGCTTTATTTCGGATCTTTTTGGAATGTATTAAAATTACATTGTTCAAAACCTCAAGGTGCCATTTAAGAATGAATTGTGTTAAATTTATGGCGACTGATGTGGTTAGCTCTTCTTCAGTGACGTACTGTTCGTATAGTATATAAATTTTAATAAATATCAGGAATAATTGTAAATGTCATTTCAATTAATACATATCATTTGAGAACAAGTACAGTATTAATTTCTACCTATAAATTATTCTGGAAAGTTTGGATGATAAAAGTAAGACTAGAAAGTCGGGTATGATATGAAGTATGTTGAGCCTTTTTTCTGTGATGACCTTAGATCCTATGTAATGTGTAGCATTAACCTTAACTCCGCTTATTGATAGCTGCCTAACAAGCTCATTCATTGTAATTATTGAAAATGAAGTTCAAAAAGTAGTCTAATTCCAGGTAAAGTGAATATTTTGGCAAATGTATCAAATAGTTTGGATCTAATTGTCATCAAATTATTTCAGATTTTAAGGAAGTCCTCACATGACTTGGAAAATGCCTTATTTGGTTTGAGAATGACTTGTGTATTCTTTATTTGCAGCTGATGACTCTAATTACAGTAATTAACAGGCTGACATTGCTAAAAATTATCTAAATGTCAAACCAGAAAGGAATGAATACGCCTGTCACTTTGGAACTAGTACTGTTTGAAACGTACACGATTATCTTTCTACATATTTAGTAAAGATAACGCTCTCGAGAGTGTTGTGATTCGAGAACAGACAGGTGGATTTTGGAAAATTGAAAAGATTTATAGGGCAATTCATCCAAATTACTGTTATTCACAGTGATTTATTAAATGGACGGGTTCTTTTTACTGATACTCCCGCTTTCGCGCTTCCAGCCAGGTGCGGACATTTTCACTTGCAAATGCTTTTCATACATAAAACGAAAACACTTCTTATCTTTTTCGTGATAATTTGTTCAGATTTTCTTAATATGGAATATCAGTTTCAAGAGCTTGCATATGCTATTGTAGAGCAGGTGTTATGGTGTACAACTAACGGGTAAAATGACAGACCCAGATAGATCTTTCCAAATGAGCCCAGAAGAGCTCCCTGTGCGCTACACCCAAAAAATTTAAATACCACCTGTCCCCCATTAAAAGTGAAATTAAATAAGTTTCCAACCAAATCTCATTGAAGTGAAATACATACGGCAATTAACATTTTTACATTTTACATTTTATTTCTAAACACAAACAATGCTGTAGAAAAGCCTGTAACCATTAATTAACAACCGTGAACAATTCATTTTCATAAATGCATGTCATTTTGTCAAGAAACTGTTTGATTTGTGTTTTGTGTTGAGGACGAGGAGAGGCATTTTTTTGTGAACTGAAATGATTTTTTTTTCAAATGGGAAAAATTCACAAGAGAAACACTGTATGTAATAGAATCTAAACCTTCGGTGTCTTTGAAGACGTTGTAATATTTTATACAAGGAGTTATTGTGTGTGCGACGGCAACTCAAATATGTATGGAGACTGTTTGATGTAAGTACAACAAAGTACTGCCAGCAAACACAAGTACGCATACACTAGTAAACCAACCATAAGGGTGTACTCACTGCCATAAAAATACAAGTATCGTTGTGGTTTAAGCCAGATGTCAACATCGAAATACATGGCCTTTTATGCTGGTCCGCTGAAGGCCAGGTACGATGTTCATAGCTTTCATCATGCGTACAGTACAGTGTGGCTGTTTTCTTAATATGTCTTCACTGATTTATGTTGAAAAGGTATTGAGACAAGCTAGCTATTTAGGTAGAATGAAGATCAGTACATGTCGGGTCTACCAGTGTACAAACGCCAGGTGCGACATGGACAAGTTGAAAGCCTTTTCTGTTCATCAGTAATTCATGGGTTCAACTTGGGTCCAAGCAGCCCCATCTAGGTTAACGTATCCTTTTTAGTGAAGGTAAGTAACCAAATTAAGGACATTCAAAACTGTATTCATGAAATATTTTGAGCTTGTGATTGATAAAGTTATCATTTAAAAACACGGAGCAAATTTATAGCATTGAACCTTAGATTGTCATCGTTTCTTTCGCCGTTAAAATTCGCTGTTTGTACATCTGCCTTAATTAGGCTGTTTGATTCTTCCATAGCATGACATGTAACTATAAAACTTGAATACAATTTATTCAGAAACACGTGGATTCAGCTTACTCCAAAACGCTTTCACCATCTTCAAAGTAAAGGCGCCAACCTTGAACTGTACTTTACTGCCATAATCAGTAGCACCTTTTGACATAGGTGAACCAGTTCCGTATTAATCTATTCTAGTTTTCCTTCCACCTTAACTAATGATGAGGGCAAACTGTGTATTAGTGAAGCAGTGCCAGTGTACTGACACAATAGGGATATTGTGAAATTAATTAATGTGGTATAACGTTGTACATGTGGAAGAAGTGTTCGATGATTGATAGTTTTGTTGTTCATTGAACCCTAGTATACAGCGTTTCACGTTCATACCATACCTGACCATTTCCAATTTAGTATGCAGTCAGCAAGTATCCTGTATACCCACCAGGTCTTTTAGTACATATACCAGGTGCTTCTTTTAAAACACATTTCCCCAAATAGTACTGTATCCAAGTCAAAGTCTCTCTTTTTGAAAAATCACAGACATCAAATGATCATGCAAATTGAAAGGAAGATAAAAAGAACAAGCGGCGTAGATTCTGTCTGCTAAGAAAGCAAAATAAGGCAACAATGTAGTGTTGCTACATATAATTGGTTACTTCAAGCAACACCTGTTAATTGGATTGTTTTTATCATTTATATTTCAAAAATAAAATGAAAGAATTAAATTCCAGAGAGGCAGGTGTGCCTGTCTCCAAGAGGAAATTTGTCATGGAAATTTAAATGAACTTTTTTGGCGAAGAACAAATGTACGGACCTGAATTTTTATGAATTACATTTTCATAATTTAATCACGGAGCAGTTAATTTGTGAGCACAGATAAATATGATAGGACGTACCCTTATAAACTAATGTACCATGATGAATTTTAAAAATCAGTTTAGGTCTTTTGAGGATATAAAAATGGTACATCTGTCTATCCTTTTCAGTTCTGCCTTTTTTATTATCTCCACATGAAAATTCACTGACGTATTCAAAGCACTTCTTCCTAATTTGTTGAGAACATCTATTGCACTTATTCAGTCAGTCACACTCATGTAGACCCTTCACTCGGAAATTGGTTTCAATACCCGTACACAAGTATATTATATGAGACTTAGAATGACTGTCATCTTAAATTTCCACATTGATCAACTTCCTGTGACATCTTTTTGTGACAATTTTATTTTGGCTTCAGTGACAAGGAATGCATATAGTTTGATGTTATTCTTCAAAACATTTTTGGAAAAATTTATTCCTAATTGTAGGACCTTATCCTAAAACTGAATATGTGAAACAGATAACAATTAAAACAGAAACTTTTTTGGTGAAGATAGACGTTATGTCTACAATTGATTCATATTTCTTGCTCACCCAGTTACATATTTGACATTTAAATTATGGAAAATAAAATCAAAAGAATTTCAAATTATATCAATTTTGATCACATATTTTATTCTGCCCAGTGTGAAATAATGTTTATAAACTAATTTCTATAGACTTGCATCGGGTTTGCTGACTTTTGCAAACACAAAAAACAAAGCAAACATTAGAATTGTATGTAACGTCGCTAATCCTTTCCTTTTGAGAGATTGAACAGGAAAGGTATGTAGCGTTTTACTGATATTACAGAAATCAAGGTGAAACGTGCTGCAATCGTAATGGCATCAGGTAAATCAGATCCTTCAGCTTAAAACCATTTGTAACATTAGAATAAAGAGGTAATTTTGCCAAGTTATTTCAGTTTTCTGGATGTGTTTAAAGAGGCAGTACATTTGATGTTGGCAATAATGTAGATCTCTGTCAGGAAGCTTGCACATCCTCTGTGCTTCAATTAACTGCCTTCTTTATTAGAACTATCTGTGTTGGGCCCTCATTAAGTGCGTCCCTTCATTAGCCCATTCAACCATATTTGGTAGATGTTTACGCTGCGTGCATTACTGCATTGAGTACCGGACCTCTCCGCTGCAGATGAGGCATTCAAAAGTTGGCTGCGAGCCCGACCAGCACCAGGGACTTTCTGAAGCACTACGAAATGACAGGAGATGCAAAAGATGAAAGAAGGTGTCATGTATCAGAATACTGATAATTCTCATAAATAGAGAAAAGAACAGTAAATATGTTATATTGATCTATCCATCTGGTTGGATTAAAAGCTGCTTGAATACACTTTTGCATGTTAGGCTGTGAGTGAGTATAATAGGTTGAAGGGGTCTCTTCTGTCCGCTCAATCCAGGGACTTTAACCATGAGAACTATTCGCTGTATATGGTACTGATCAATTGGGGAAAGCTTCTGGTTTTCATCAACAACTTGTAACGGTCTTCCGTGATCACCAATATCATTTTCTACTTCTATTCATTTGTAAGGGCACCTTAGTGCGTACACCAAGAAATCTACTTATTGGGGATAAAGCTGGATGTGTCTTAAGGGAAAGGGTGTGTGTTCAAAGGCACTGTTGCTTCGTTATTGTATCCGTTCAAAGCTTCAGTTTGCAAGAGGTCCATTAATAAACTTCTAATATGATAAAAAGCCATACATGGGAAGATTATTATATACCTCCTCTCCGTATCATATATGTTTCATATGAGGTTTCGCTCAGCGAGTCGTTAATAAAGTATTACGTTCTTTGGTGATACTTTGAGTATTACGTTTCGATTTTTCTTGGAAAAAAAAGTCGCCTCAACTAACGGACGGATCCAATCTCATATAAACGTGCTGGTTGTCATAGTTGTAAACCTCATTACGCCATCACTTATTTTAATTTGGAGATTGTGACACCGAACAAAGTATTAAACAGTGCAATGAAGAGGTAGACAGCAGATGGTATATATTGGCATGTTATGTGTATGTACTGTTTAAATATACACAGCGAGTTGTACGGAAGGTTATGAAAAATTCATAATTAGGATTAAAGCTCTCAAGGTGGTTGACATCGGTCAAAAGTTCACCCATACATGGTGTAAATTCAATAGTACTTTTTGTCTGATGGTCCTGTGTGAGCCTCTGCCCTCATATATCTTGCCATATGTGACATAAAAGAACGTGCGGATGAAGTTTAGTGTGGGAGAGGGTGCAAAAGCTACCCCGCTTTGGCGACCATTTTCAGTTACGGATGAGTAATTCCACCTGCCTCATGCCCCCTCCCCAGAATCATTACTTCCATGTCAGGCTGAGGTCTCTTTGCAAACCCTTGAAGCCACTCTGATGCAAATTATATGTAAATAGGCAGTGTGCTTTGGGCTCACGCAGTTCCCACATAAATTTTACAGTATTCTTATTTTTATGTAAATTTAGTGCAAATGGACCATTTTGTTGAAATAAAAGATATGGGTCACCCCCTTGGGGTCAGGAAGGCAGAATCAATTATTGAACATTTTGATTGAGCTTTGATTGCATCAGCCCGTTGTGTTCGTACGCATCTAACAAACCGTATTTGGTCAGGTATTGAAAGTCATGTTTGCATGACAGCTCAACTGAAATTGAAATCATACTTTTGAATATTTCCACTAAAATGTCGCCAATAAATCCATTTAATTAAAAACAAGCTTACAAGATATCGATGCTACAAAATGGGACTTATTGTGATAAAATGTAAAGATCCTTTTTGTGTTTAGTAAAACATAATGAATGACATTGTCCTTTATATGCTGACTATTGTGTACCATTGCAAACTCAATTTTCTCGTTAATCTTTTTCCCGTCAAGTCTTTATCTGATAGTTTTGACTGATTGAAACAGTTTTAAAGAAGGGGTTGAAAAATTACATTTATGGTAACGTAGCCAATGGAAATATGACAGAATAGAAACATTGTTCAGTGAGCAGTTGAGGCCGGAAGGAATACGCAGGGGATAGGAATTGGTTACCAACCCAGTTCTACATTTTTCATCGGAAAAATTACAGGGAATAGTTTTTTTCCATGATAGTATTACATTTATCAATAGAACCGCCTGATAAAAACATACAATTATTTTTATGTTTGTTTTGTTTTGACACCTGGCTACGATGTTTTAAGATGTCAATTCTTTTGAGGATAATAATTTTTTCTGGACATAGATAAAAATGTTCGAAAGTGAACTAATGTTCAACATTACTGGTGATAAAGACTGCCGCGCAGCCGTTTGAACGATTCTCATAACAATTTTTTTTACCTTGTTGAAAGCAATCTACAACACCAACTAGTAATCTATTTTCGAGAATAGTTTGGTTTATTTGGGGCTTAAACAATGGTTACTGCAGTTTCGAAAGTTTCTTCTTCAGACCTTGTTTGTTGCTAATTTTTTTTTACAAATTTTAAATGGTTTCTGAACTTTTATGTTTTTCAAATCGGTAAAACAAGATTTTTAAAAATTGTATGTGTGATTGGTTCTGGACAATAGCTTGATCTTACTTTGATTTGTGCTTCCTGTATCTCTTGAAACATTGCTTTGGAAATTTTACTAAGGCACATGTAATACGAAATGGGGAACTAACTGTGGGAAACCGTCAGCTGAAGTTGACTACAGAAGAAAAGCGAACCCAGCATCCGCAAGAGAGGGGTTGACAAGATCCACTGTCAAGCGTGAGTTGTCCGCTGATAAAAGCCATGAGTATTGAAGTGTGACCCAGGAGGGGAAGAGATTGAATAATGCGGACCACAGGGGTGTGACAGTTAGTTTCTAGGAGAAGTCATTAGAAAGGCAGGTGCATGAAGTGTTATGTAGTAATCTTCAAGTGTTCGATGCTCTGTCCTTAGTTCCACATGGTTGAAGTCCGCACTCTGGTTGGCGTGTGGCACAGCGCGTGTCGAGTTGCATAGGTCGTAAGGTCGAGGGTCACAGTACAGGGACAAAACCCCCAGACGGGTGGCGCTGGATCGTGAAATCTACGAAATATACCATGCCTGTCCCGCTTTTCAAAAAGAGCTCTCACTTTTATCTTCTTTTAATCTGTCATCCTTTCCGTTTTTTGACTCTCGTTTGAATAGGCGCAATTGCCCTACACGCATGTTTTATCGCTGCATGAAATAAAAAATTGTTTTCACATCCCAGGTACTTGGGTGTATTACTCGCGTGAAATTGCCGACATTCAATTCTTATCAAAGGAGAAAAGGAAGTCGAGACAACTGTCGACGCATAAGCAGCTGATCATACTTTCAGACGATGTAAACGTTTTTTATTGCCAACACGGACACCACATGATGTCTCTAAATTACTTCAACAGTATATACTGAGAAAAACATGGGTAAGGCCACAAAAGTTCTAAGTTATTAAAATGTCATATGCACAAGGTGTGCACACTTGGCTGTGGCACCCATGTTTAGAATATCGGTGGAGCTTGACGTTAGTTATTCTGTCAGATGTTTGTTAATTGTGCCCGTGCAAAAGAAGCTAACAAAAGCTATATAGACTAGTGAATCCATCGCAGACTCAGCCAAATTTGTGGTTGCCGTCAACGTGTCACTATTCTATACCTATTTATGTTTTTCTTATGAACAATCTGCGCAAAAACTTATATTTGCAAGTACACACTGGCAGCTGATGGCATTGTATGCACAGATGTATGCCTTATTTATTTCTTGAGTTTCCACAGTCATGTGTTCGGGTTTTTCCTGGTATCCTCTATAGTGCACTTCCCTAAATCTAGTAATCCTTATATGTGTATGTTTGGTATTATGTTCGTGTGCCACTCAATAGGATATACTTTTACTTCAAGTGAAATGAATGTTTTATTTGGAAACCTTTTCCTATAAAGCGCGGGCCTTCTCACTGTTTTTCTGTAAAATCTCCGGGTTCATGATGGAGAATAAATTAGATTAGAAGAACTTTTTTCATCCAAACAATAGCACAATCATGAAACCGAGTAACATATCCTGGGAGACATAATGAAGAATGTCTTCATAACATTAAATTAAATGTCACATTTATCAAAATTGAGACTAAATTTGAAAGATGATCATCAACAAACCAGGGTCATAATTCTGGCCGTGTAATGCATGACAATCAAGCATAGAAAATTGAGTAATTTGATTCCAGTTGCTTTCAATGTAACTTTGGTAATGAAGTTAAAAAATGTCTTTTAAAGGAGACAGAAATGCATCCGCGAGAGGAGGAAAAAAAGCAGATACGTCAACAGTTTCAAAGGGTAAAAGATTGTTTTTAAAATTACCCAGTTGTAATTGGTTTTGAGAAATTAAAGACCAGGTCGAGGTTTTTGTGAATTGTTTCGAGGTGATTTTTTATGTCAAGGCTTTAAAGAGTCCCTGAAATCATATTTGATACAATGCTTGATGGAAAATACCCAGGCCTCTTATGGAAACATATTGTTCATAAATAAAGTGTGTATTACATCACAATTCTTTCCACTTAGACACCTTATGTGTTGGACGTGAAGTGAAGGCTCTTCAAAACGACCCATGGAGTCGATGGGTAATGCCACTTGGAAACCTGTAGATGTTAACTTAAGTGGAACTCTTCTTACCGCCTTGCTTTCATAATGTTACATAATATGGTAAGAGAACCGAGCCGGAGTGGCCGAATGGTTAAGACCCTTGTGCTGCGGACGCTCGGTTGTGGGATCGAGCACCACTAATGCTTGTGGATATGTCTGCAAATACGTGGGTCGAAAAGGCTTGACTGCTATCAGAGAGTATAAAGTAGGCTGTATACAGTTAGCAGGTACCGCACCAGAGGTGAATCTGACAAATCCTTTCTGTGCGGACAGGAAAGCATGCGTGAGGTGATCCACTCTGGTTTTGAAACATAGGGCAGACATCACTTGTGTCCTCCAAAAATTTATCTTGAAAAAAATCACGGTAAGAGGAACAATATGCTAATTTCTGTGATTCTGTGGTTCGTTCTGAATAGAAATTAGTTTGAAAGTTTTGAACGTTAATGAATAAGTTTGTCGTCTAAGTTACAGATCTGACATCAGATTTGATAAAAAAATAAAGAATTTGAAAAAGCAAAAAAGCAGTATAGCTTTTTCGAAATGAGCAAAGACTGGGTACGTCTCCAGCTCTACGTGCCTATTTTTCTGCGTTAATGCAAAGGAAATTAGTTGAAAACTATAACAACGACCAAGTTTTAACCTATGTGTATTTGGGTGACCTGCCTTTAATGTACGATTGTCCTGAGCGATGTTACGGTGCAAAATGTGGAAGACCCAAAGGTGTTACTTAGAAGGTAAATGTGTTGTTAGACATAGTGACACTCTCATAAATCAGTTACAAACTGAACGGTCATGGTAAGCGAAGTTCTGCATTAAAATCCTCTCTGATCACTACAAGTCATGAAAGGACTTTTCTTTGGCCGACACCAAAAAATTCCTGCAAAAGACCAGAGTCAATTATCAACGAACCATAACCGTTTTCTAAATGGTGCGTAAGAAATAAGGGTAGAAAGTCTGGTGGAAAATAAGTGACGGTGAGTGAATGGGAACCTGTCAGTAAGAGCAGATGTTAGCGGCAACCTAGCGGCAGGTGACTCTCATCCTTCTACCGTGTGATCATAGGTGTCCTCGATCTTTTGCACTGTGAATCATAACCTCAAAAATCTTTTAAAGCATAATTTTAACAGTAATAACAACATTTTACATACCAGGCACTTCTTCAGAGTAATTTCAATACCTACCATCACTAGTTGTGTGGGGGTTTTTTCAGCACGGAAACAGAAAAAAGGACCATTACCTTTTCCGCTTGAAATTATTATTTCTAACTCACTCGGGAGATTCGCTAACATAATTTGAATGTAATTGAGGTGAATTTGAAATTTTAGACAGTTTTTGTGCTCAAAGAACTAACTCGTTGTCAACAAGATAAAACAGTTCCATATTTTTCATAGGGGGCCTCTGCGTCAAAAAATAAAGGAATAAAGAAGAATAAAGTCTCCAGTGTGTTAACACTAGAAAAAAAGATGGTATACTTTGGATCAACAAATCATTGAAGGTATGTACTAAGGTGTCTACTCATTACAAACTAATGAGTACAAATATAATAATAAATCTGTTTTAACGAGCATGTTCATTTCCATGAGGTCAAGGTGTAGTGAACAGTTATCAGCCTAAAATATTTCATATCTTGTGATACTGATGTAAATGTGACCGTAAATGGTCATTGCACCTGACATGATTGGCCTACGTCATTCGCACGTAGATCAATTGTATTTGAATAGATTTGCCACTAATATTGTTAATGATGCCAAATGAAATTGTATTCATTATTCAAGGTGAGCTTTCAAATGTCCTCAGGTGTACATGTTCAGAAGCATAATATTATGTATTTGTTCTCCCAGATAAAAATTTAACATGGCAGCAGATCCGATACAGTTTTGTTATGTGAAGAGTTTGTTGAAAATTCGCTTGGTGCGTCATTTACGAAAAGAAAGTTACAAGTTTTTCTGCGCGTTATATTTTACCTCATTCGTATACAGTGACAGTAGATAGGAATAAAGATGATTAGGGTATGAACTAAATATGGGCAGGGGTCCAGAAGTGATGTATACAGAAAGGTGGTAATGACGAACGTGACATTGGCCCCTAGTAATGGGCAAAATCGAGGGACTTCGAGGTTAGCTAAACAATTTTAGTTAGCACTTATCCTGCCTAGTGTAACTATTGTGCTTTTTGAAGAAATTTTTTTCTGTTAAGCTAAGGGTGGGGTTACAAAATAAGCTCTCAAAGAATACATAATCATCTCACAAGAAAACAATGTAAACAGGAC
>JBCAUG010716124.1:0-12892 GCA_038406175.1 Haplosyllis leylae | reverse complement strand
TGGATAACAAAAGGACTTAGAAAATGTAAAAAGAAACAATTGAAACTATACGAGTTGACTCTTAAAGGTAGAAACGACAATGACATTAAGAGGTACAAACAGTATCGGTCAACCCTCCAAAGAATAATAAGAAAAAGCAAAATAGACTACTTTATGAACCAATGCAATAAATTTCGTAGTGATACTAAAAGGTTGTGGAAAATCATCAACAATGTAGTAAAAGTGAACACAGATAAAACAAATATAATTGACAAAATCAATGTAGAAAATGTGTTAATAACAGAATCTACGCAAATTGCGAACGAGTTCAGTAAATACTTCACCTCCATTGGTGCCAAAGTGGCTGCTAAAGGAGGAAACAGTATCAAAGGCATCGAGCATTATTTAGCAAAAATAACTAGACATCGCCACAGCGTGTTCCTGACTCCATGTAGTGAATATGAATTGGGTAGAATCATTGAGGACTTACCTAACAAAAGTAGCAGTGGGTATGATGACATAAATAACATCTTACTGAAAAAGATTAAACTACAAATCGTAGCACCACTGACCAAAATATTCAATACCTCATTAACGAGTGGAATATTTCCAGATGATATGAAACTCGCTGATATTGTTCCATTACACAAAAATGGAAGTCAGGCATTACTAACAAATTATAGACCCATATCTCTCTTACCAACAATATCTAAACTGTTGGAAAAATGTATGTACAGTCGAATATATGAATTCCTGGTCTCCAATGACATCCTGTTCAAAAGTCAATATGGATTTCGAAAATGTCATTCATGTGAACATGCAGTCACCGAATTAATTGGTGAAATTTGCAAAGGCCTAGAGAATAACAAGCACACCATAGCACTTTTTATTGACCTTTCAAAAGCATTTGACACAATAAGCCATGACATTCTATTTAGTAAATTAGAAAGATATGGAGTCAGAGGCATCGCCCTAGACTGGTTCAAAAGTTACCTTAGTAACAGAACGGTACAAACTAAGTGTCAGACTTCCATGCAAAGTGGTACAACTTACTCTGGAGAATACTCAATCAACATAGGGACCCCCCAAGGCTCGTGCCTAGGTCCTCTGATTTTTTTAATATTCTGCAACGATTTGTACTTGAATCTAGACTTGTGCAAAGGAATACTCTTTGCTGACGACACAACTGTCTATAAAAGTCATCAAAATTTGTGTTACCTTGAATGGTGCATTAACCATGACCTAGAAATCTTATCAGATTGGTTTAAAGCAAACCAACTCAGTATGAATTGCTCCAAATCAGTTAGTATGCTGTTTAGTAACAAAAAAAACCTACATATCAACCCTATTAAAATTGGAGACGTGACATTAAAGGTGGTAACCAATATGAAATTTCTAGGAATTTGGATGGACCACCAACTGAATTGGCAAATCCATGTAGATAAAGTAATAAAGAAAGTCAAATGAAATATGTCACTTTTACAACAAGGTAAAAACTTTCTGAACATCCATAGCAAAAGAGTATTGTACTTTCCACAAATACAAAGTCATCTAACTTATGGATTAAGTATCTGGGGAAATATGATATCAGATTCCATTGTTGCTAAACTCCAAAAATTGCAAAACAAGTGTATTACGTTAATCAATGGCAAAGAAGCAACTAAACGCAATTATGCTTCTCTCGGTATTATGATGTTCAAAGACTGGAAAACTGTAAATTTGGTTTAAACTCTAAAACAGCGAATTACCGCGAAGGATTATGGAACTAGCAAAATCTGACCATTTGGGCAAGACTCTGGTAAAAGAACATAGTTACAACACTAGGCAAAAAAATCTCTTAAACAAACCAAAAGCCTTGAATAACCATTACAAATACTGTATTATCTATAAGGGCACTGATGCCCTGGAGCCACTAAATCTAGAAACATGAGAGAAACCAAATTTACAATGCTTTGTCAAAACCTGTAAAAAGTTGACATTATCCGGCTATACCAAATGACATTATGTTTGATGTATGTTCCTGGAAAATCTAGAAGGTGTGTATTAAAGTTAGAAACACACCACCCTTATCCGTGTGATTTAAAGGTTGAAACCTCATTCTCTGAGGTGAATGTCTCTTAAAGTTGGAAACGTATAACTATCCACAAGTAGAAGAGACTGTGTGTATTAAAGTTAGAAACACACCATATGTATCTGTGTATTAAAGGTTGAAACAAACTATCCCTTGAGATGAATGTATCTTAAAGGCTGAAACATATAACCTTGTACATGAAAGTCAGAAACGAAAAGCATTACTCCTTTATGTATATTTAAAGGTTGAAACGCAGACCACCATGATTGACTTATGGAATCAGTAATGTCTGAAACATATTGATTTTAAATCACCACGTTAAAGTTTGAAACATGCTATTCTGGATTGTCATGGCTTGTCGCTACTATGTCACAATGAGCCTCATTATCAGTATAAGAGTGACCTACTTTTCCCACCAAAACGTGACCACGAAGAAAACCATCAAAGATGGCCATCACCAGTATTGCCGCTGAGCTTTTAAGCCTTGTATCTCCCTATAATTACAGGGAACATATATCATGTTTAACCAAGGATGACTTTGTACCTGTTAGACAGTTCCAACGAAGTGAAATTGGGCATATGTTTAAACTAGATCGTAGAAATTGCATCAGAAATGGCAAGGTAAATAACTTACATCTTTATGAAATATTCGGCAAGTACAGTGGGGAAGACCCAGATAGTGTACGCATTGACACACTAGAGCGTCTACAGTATGGATCGCACATTTATGACAGTGTAGGGCAGATCTTCTTTGCAAGAAGAGAATGGAGTGTCACAGACTGGATAGCTACATTACAAAGTGATCAATATCATGGTGATAAATTATTGTTGTTCGCCCTTTGCCGTATATTCCACCGCCATGCTTTCATGATTGGTAGATACCGAAATTGGGCCACATTAGACCCATTACACCCAATGACAGTGGCAGAGTTAATAAATGCATGTGACATACATCTCGTCTATCTATGTCCTGGCATATTCGGCGAGATACAACTAAAGCAACAGTATGGATATTTATTGACCAAATCAGTGGCAAAAAGTCCACCCGAGTTCCCACAGTGGAGCAACTCAAACCACGATGATGAACCACCACCAGATCCTTCATCTGCGCTACTCCATGCATATAATAATAATCATTATAGTTTATTTCCTTTCAGTTTTTTACAAAGGTCACGAAGAAAAACAATTATTACGTTTAAATTAACAAGTAAAGTTTGCGATCAAAATCACTGAAAGGGGGTGAGCCTTAAGTCTTGACAGACTGTATGCAATGCACAAGACTACCCGTACCTTAATTTTAACACACAAAAATACGAACAGTAGCAAAGTAACAATACAAGACAAAAAACATGTGCAACATTGAACAATCAGCAGTATAGCTGTTTTAGGAGTAGCTCGTTTCCCATTTTAATGTTATACTCCGAGTATCCCATGTTGAGAATTTTATTTTCTCTTCACTAGGTCAGAAAATAGTAAATACTTCAATAGATTGTCAACTGTAAAAGTAAGAGTTTACTTAACATATAGATAATTTTATGCTAGTTGTTCGAGAATTCATTTCTTAAGTTTGAATTAGAGTTTCTTGAACACTGAACAAACACTAGGTTAAAAGTGTAGTTCCCTTGTTTACACACACCAATTCTTTCCTTAAATTCGAGTTAGAGTATTTTAAACACTGAACTGAACAACTGAACACGAGGTTAGGAGTGTGGTTCTCTTGTTTACACACATTAACCAATCAAATAATACAATACTGTTAAGGCATCATAAAAGAATACGAAAAAGACGGCGATGAGGAGGTGCGGTCTAGGACATATTTCAAATAATTTTTACAATGTTATGTACACAATCAACATTAATAAGATGTGATAAGTTCCCACTCAATTGATGTGATAATAAAACAGACAACACAATAATGTCAATTGTTTGTCACTTTCATGTACAATCATTGTGTCTCACTTACGAAAAAATGCTATTAGTGTTTTTCACCTTCATGTTAATGTTCAATGCCGTTCATGTTTCCCATTTTCGTGTTAGTGAGAAAATCATTCAATGTGCGATCGTGGCATGTTTACAATGTTCTAAATAAATGGTAAAGTTCTGCAAGGAGTAGCAGCGTTGTTCTATGTCTGGACCATTGGGTGTGATACTTAAATCCTTTTCCGCATATGTTACATGTAAATCGAACAGAGTCCGAGTGAACCCTTCTGTGGTTCCTTAATAATCGCTTATCCTTGGTAGAATATTTACAGTCTGGAGCATCACAGTGCCACACAAGTTTTCCATGAGTCAATACATGTTTAGCTAATTCATTTTTACTGAAATAGCTTTTCCTACAATCACCATGTTGGCACACTTCCGTTCTTAGGCGACGATGGCATAACTTGTGTACTTTCAGTTCACTTGGAAAGACAAAGGCTTGCGAGCACCTGTGACATGGGTACTTTCTCTCTTTCTGGTGAACATATTTGTGACGCGCAAGTGTGGATGGCATGCTGAAGCTCATCTGGCATTCTCTACACACAACTGGATTGTGACTGGTTCGATAATGTTTATTTAAAGTTCCTTGTGTTTCAAATTTTAGGTCACAGTTAGGACACGGGAATGAGCACTTTCTCCGGTACTTTTTCCTGATTCCGTGTTCCACGGTTACCAATCGACCTTTAGGTGGTACTGGGGTTCTTCATGGTCTGAAATGCTTTCTGGTTTAGGTGACTCAGAATTCACCGACTTAATGTCATGTGATCTTGTTGGATGTTCTCTTTTGCCCTTTACGAAGTTAATAAGTGGTATCAGATCACTGTCACTAAGATCTTCTTCATCACTGCTTTCAGGCATTATGGGCTTTTTTTGGTTGGGCTGCGGGATTGGGTGAGACAGTACTGGATGTACTGTAATGCTATGTTGCGCGGCAATCCTGTCTCTTGAGGGACCAGTGCCGGGTAGAGGTTTCTGTCTCGTTTTACGCCGACTTTTACAAGGAACATCCGAGTCACTTGTATTGTTGGTATCAGCGTAGTTGATAACTTTCTTTATATTTCGGCGTGGCCTTTCAGTCACAGGATTCTTGTCTTTCTGTGCTCTCAATGCATAACCTGAGTTAGCAGTTGTGGGCTTATCTATATCGGTGGTAACATCAATGCTGATAACTCCCTCAATAATTGTATCACTATCAGTGCCGATATCTTCCAGATCTGAATATGGGTCAATGTTTTGCCACGTTTCCACTGGAGGCGGTTTCCAGGCGTTAATCACTTCTGTAGATAATTGGGAGACCACCACTTTAGCCTTTTCGGTCGTGGCTCTATTCACCCATAGCCGTAAAGCTGATGGTGTGACAGTTAGGTCTTCATATAGTCGAATATTTTTTTCAGGAGATAGTTCAGTTCCCAGTACTGTATCATCACTTTCGTTTCTCCCTTTCACGTTTTCATCATTATATCGGATGCTGTTTCCCATTTTCACTTCACTATAATTGCATATCACTAGACATGTTTTGGGTGGATCAACTGAAGCAAGTCTTGTATCACGTGCATAGTACAATTCCACACAGGTTGTGCTGGCAGAATAGCATCTGAACATGGTTGGTTGTAATTTGCCTGTGATCCAGGAGATATAATCCGCACACTGCAGGAGTAGAGAATGTGGTTCACTTTGTATAGCAGAGTTCATCAGTGTTTGTATACAATTTTCACATAATGTAGAGGGGCTGTTGTGGATGGCCAGTTCGTCCTTGTCACGGGTGTTTCCCACCTTAACGTTTGAGTCTAGTGTACCCGGTAGATCAACAAATTTTTCTAGGCTCTCCACGTGTTCAACGTGCACGATATCAGTGTCTGCAGGAGCGTTCTGTGTCCATTCCGGGAATTCTGGTGGGGACTGGATCTGGAGCTTTACATTCTCACGATTTATTAGCTGGATGAACAGACCAGGACGCATGTACAGGAAGTACATGTCACATGCATCCAGTAGTTCAAGGGTTGTCATGCTCCCCTCAGGTTCAAGTGTGGACCAGTTTCTATCTTTGCATATCACCACTACATGGTGGTGGAAAATCCTACACAGAGCAAATAGGACCAGTTCGTAACCACCACCTGTTTGCAACCTTTTTCTCCATTGATCAAATGTTATGTTGTGCATTTTTAGGAAGATTTTGCCTACGTTTTCATAGACTTTTCTACCACAATCTATTCGCTCCAAAGCATCTTCGCGAACACTAGATGCATCGTCATCACTGTATAATCCAAATAGACTGAACAGGTAGTCTTTATTGGGCTTACTGTTTTTTACACATTTTTGCTGGTCCAACTTGAAGAGTTTATTAAGGTTGCTTCTTCTAAAGCTATTCAATGTTACAAAATCGTTCCAGTTTAAACTAGGTATGACATTTCTGTAGTTAAAGGGGGAAACCAAACTAAGAAGTTCATCTGCTATCGTCCTGGTCACCATTTTGGTGGTTCTGTGGTTGTGACCTATTTTGGCAGGAACGCAGGATAATTGGTTTGTGATAACAAGAGAAGTGGTTACAGATATATAAGAGCCCATTTGATCTGGATACTGTTATCATAACATTTCTCACTTTCGTGGTATGTAATAAAATTTTTCACTTACACATAATAATATTTATATATGAACATTCATATGCAGTCGTTTCCCATTTTCAGAGCAAGTGTTTCCAACATTCATACTCATTTAGGTTACGTCTTTTTACAGTATCATTTGATGATTGTTCGTTTCCCACTTTCATGTTACATTAGTGGGTTAACAGATTATTCAAGAGCAGTTATATTTTTCAAATAATTCTTTTTTTAATTGTTTGGTAAAACAGGCCAAACTACGCATTTGACATGTTTCTCCCTTTAATTCCTGGAAGACCACTATTGATTATGCAATTTTTGTATGTGTTAATAGTGAAACATGGCCTATTTGGTAGTGTTTTGTTTCTTGTAGCATATGGGTGACTCTTAGTCAGTGATTTCTCATACTGGTCGGTTTTACTAAGTTCCATCAGTCTACAAGGAAGTAGGTCATGGAAAACTTTATAACCGAACTTACATTTTTCCAAATTCAAAAGATCTTGTATTCTGGGGATTTTTAACTGTCCGTAAGTTCTCAGACTTGGAGTTCTTCCAGTGATAATGGCAATACATTTGTTTTGCAATTTTTGTAGTTTGTTCAGTGAAGAGTTTGATAACATGGGCCCCCATACTGAAATTCCATAACAGATATGGCTGTGGATTTGTGCAAAATAGACAAGCTTTTTTGTGTGCAGGTTTAGGAAAGATCGAGAGTGTCTTAAAAGTCCCGTGTTTCTTTTAATTTTTAGTAGTACTTTATTCAAATGGTCTTTCCATGTTAATTTATCATCTACCCAAATTCCATGAAATTTGGTGCTTTTTGCCATATTTATTTTGGCAGTGCCCACTGTTATGGGTTCCATATGGGTGTTCTTGTTTCTGTTTACATTGAATACAGCTCCAACCGATTTTTCAAGGTTTAACGTTAATTTGTTTGCTTTGAACCAGTCTACTAGGATAGTTAAGTCATGCTCGAGGGACCATCTTAAATAGCGGAGATTCTCATGGCTGTTGTAGATGGTGGTATCGTCTGCAAATAATATTCCCTTACACAGTTCTAAATTTAGGTACAAGTCGTTGCAAAATATCAAAAAAATCAATGGCCCTAAGCATGAGCCTTGCGGGGTGCCGAACTTGACTGGTTTTAGGTCGGAGTACTGGTGCAGGCTCAAGTCAGCTGTAGTACATTTAGCTCGCATTAATCTTCCACTGAGATAGCTCTTAAACCAATTTAGGGCTATACCTCTGATACCATATTTTTCCAGTTTGACTAACAGTATGTTATGGTCAATTGTATCAAAGGCTTTGCTCAAATCTAAAAAAAAGCCATAGTGTGTTTCTTACTTTCATGGCCCTTTGTTATTTCACCGATAAGTTCAGCTATAGCATGCTCACACGAATGATTACTACAAAAGCCGTATTGACTTTTGTAGATTTGACCGTGTTTGTGTAAGAAGGGGTATATCCTATTATACATGACTTTTTTGAGAATCTTAGAGATTGTAGGAAGTAATGAGATTGGACGGTAATTATTGACCAAGTAACGCATTCCATTTTTAAAGAGAGGAACTACATCAGCTAGTTTCATTTCATCCGGAAATATTCCCTGCTCCAGTGATTTGTTGAACAGTATACATAGCGGACTTTTCAGAGATAAACAGAGCTTCTTAAGAAGTACATTGTCGATATTGTCATAGCCACTACTTTTTTTATTAGGAAGGCTATTGATTAGTTTCTCTAGTTCTATTTCCATGCATGGAGTCAGGAACACACTATGATCATTGTGTTTTATTTTGTCAATGTAAACACTGAGTGGGGTTTGGCTGTTTCCAACTTTCATGGCATAATTCTCCCCTATGGTTGCAAAGAAAGTGCCAAATTTATTAGAGATTTCCTTTGCCGTGTTAAGAATTGAGGGGCAATCTTGTATATACTCTATAACACTAGTTTTGTCTGTTTTGCCTTTGATGACATTGTTGATCACTTTCCATAGTCTGCCCGTATTTTGTTTAAATTTTGTACACTGGTCAGAGTAGTAATTTATTTTTGCTTTTCTTTTTATTCTTGTTAGAGCATTACGATACTGTTTGTAACTTTCATGTTCAATAATTGAGTTTGAGGATAAAGACTTTGCGTATAGCTGTTGCTGTTTTTTACTACACTTCAACAATCCCTTCGTGATCCAAGGCTCACAAATGAATTGTTTATAGGGTCTTGTGATGCTTTTGATTGGTACATACGTATCAAGAATTAGCTGTAGTTTGTTATTGAATTGCTCATAACATTCATTTAAGTTCCTTATTCCAAATACTTGGGTCCAATTTACTGTAGACAATTCGAAATTTACACTCAGTATCTTTTCATCTTTTAGGTCTCTGTATAGAATGTCTCTAGGCTCTTTCTTCATTGTGAATATTTTCTCTACTATTAATAGGCATGGGAAGTGATCACTTATGTCGTTTATAATCACACATGGTCTTGTTTGTAGATACTGGTCTACTATTATATTATCTATGAGTGTGGCGCTTTCTCTGGTAACGCGGGTTGGTTTTGTAATTGTTGGCAAGAGACCGCTATTCACTAAGGAATTAAAGAATATTTACGTATTCTTATGAGCATTGATTTTTAAGAAATCCATGTTGTGATCGGTTCCAATCATAATATTCTTGTGTGTTTCTGACTTTAATGCACAGAGTATATTGTCAAACTCAGATTGAAAGTTCACACAATCGGTGTTTGGTGGTCTGTAAATAGACCCCAGTACGATGTTTCTACCTTTAGATGCAACTTCAAGAAAACAGGATTCTATGCTAACAGCTGATCTAGAGAGGTCATTTCTAATTTTACATGATAGTTCATCGGCCAGGAGGATTCCGACTCCACCTCCTTTTTTTTCTAATCTTTCTACTCCGTAAAATGTATAACCAGGTATATTGACCAGTTTCTTGTTGTATGTAGTCAACCAGGTTTCACAAAGCGTAACTGCTGAAATCCTCTTGTCCTCCGGGAGAGATGTTAATAATTTAGACAATTGCACCCATTTTCCTAACAATCCTCTGATATTGAGTTGCAGTACAACAAAGTCGCTAGAAGAGAAGTCTAGTTTCTCTAGATCATCAGTTTGGATGTAATTACAAGTGTCATCTATATTATCTACATAGACATCGGGAAGAGAGTTTTTCACATTCTTAATACTGGATTTCGGAATTAGACGTTCTGTTAGACACATGATATATAGAGATATGTATACTCCTACAAGTGTGTTCAATTTTGTGTGCAGGAAGTGTACAACATATGTTTTGGAGTGCAATAATAAAAACCAAGTAACCTAATAATGGCATTGATTAATGCTGTACACGGCAACAAAACGACAATGACAAGTAGCAATGATTTATCTTACTTTCAGAGTCACAGGAATAGGGTGATTCCCAAATACTTAGGTGTGGATAGGTGGGTCAGAGATGTCTTCCGGGGATGATTCTGAAGTATCCATGTGATCCTGTAGCTTCTGTCTGATTTCTTCAAGTATCTCACCCAGTATACCTTGTGAGTGCCAGGATTCTTCGTTAAGCGCAGAGTCATCGTGAAGTGGAGTACCAGAACCCCAGAATTTGTCTCTACTGCATTCTATTAATTTCTGGTTTTTGGTGCTTTTGAGGAGATCACCAAGATATTGGTTTTGTGTAAATTTTGCTAGTATTCCAGGCATGCAGACTGCTTTGGCTATGTGTTTCCAACTTTCATGGTCGTAGTTTGTGATATCTCTCGCAATGCGTTTGGAGAGAAGTAGTGGCAGCTAGGATAGATTGGCTCGCATTCACGTCCTTAGAGTGTTGGCTCTTCTGATACTGGATAAATTGTTCGCTGCTGTGATATATTATACCATCTACTTGGAACAGGCTTTGATGGAAGTTGCTAAGAGGGTTTAACTCTCCAAAGAAGCCCAATATATTGCCATTGGATTTGCTGGTGGCATGAAAGCCATTGATCTCATTGGGTAATTGGTGTAGGTTTGAAGAGTTGAAGTTTGTCCCTTTAATGATTAAAGTTGCTCCGTCCATTCTACACTTTCCTTTGAATTCTGGATGCTTCCTAGCTGCTTGTATGATTGGACGCAATTTGCGCCTTTCAGATTCAGTCTCCTCGGTATATTGACGATCCACATATATACCTGCCGGTAATTTTTTCCACATTCGCAGCAGGTGTTCCACGTCATTTTTATGATGGAATTCTATTATAATGGGTCTTTTTCCTTCTGTTCTATATCTTCCTTTTCTGTAGACTTCTTTAATGGGAATTCATCTTGCCTTTTCCATTTTGTCATTATGATCGACGCCCTCTATGGTGTGTGAGATTGCTATAAGACATCGTTCTTTTGTGGTAGTCTCGTGTTCCCAAGCATCTTCAGGAATACCTTGTAAGACTACACTATGTTCAAAGAGTTTATTTTCCAAGGAGACGACTCGTGCTGTTAATGCTTTGTTGTCCGCTTCCACTTTCTCTAGTCTGGTAGATAGTCTCACGTTTTGTATTTTCACTGCCTTGCACTCTTGCAGGCCCTCCTGCCAGGCTTCTTTAAGTTCCAGTAATACAGACATGCTCTCCTGTAGGGGGGTTATCATGCTGGTAAGGGATTCTTCTAGTTTATTTATTTTCTCATGTAGATTTCGTTGAAGTGCGACTAGCTCTGGCGATTCTACGGGCACTGGTTGTTGAAGTTTCTTTGCGTCTTCTTTCTGCACCAGCACGGGTTGCTCATCTCCAATAGCTCTTGTTGGTTCCATCATACCTTTTGCAATGTTGATAGTGATATTCCTTTTCTTGGTTTTTGGTTCGTCTTGTCCTCTTAGTTTTATTTTTCTTTTGGTAGAGGGTGAGGGTGACGCACTGTTGGTTGCTGCTTTTCTGTGGTTAGCTGTTGTTTTCCTGGCTGGTCGTGACCTCACTGTACCTTCTTTCGTCTTGGTTTGTGTGTTGTTTGAACTTGGTGCACCAAAGTATTTGGTTAATATAGATTGGCCTTCTTTTGACATTACTTAGTTCATTTTACTCATTGCAAAATGTATATTCTAGAGTTCATTCCTATAATTTCTATCGTTTCTAACTTTCATGAACATTTGCACTTACTTTAGACGTTTCCCACTTTCATGGTATCCGATTCTACTTTCTTTGTTTTTCTGCAATTCCTATATTATCGTTCAGTTTGAATTTTCGTAGCGTTAAAAGCTACTTACGGTTCTACATAACTTCCTTTTTCATAGGTATCTATATTCTTTTTGTGGTTATATAAGTCCTTGCTACGTCTCTGTCATGTTGTTACCTTGATTTTGGAGTTAGTCCATATATTTTGAATCGATGTCGGTTATATTGTTTCCGCCATTATGGCATTCAAAGCTATCTAAACGTCGAAGAAGGTGAGAGTATACACCTAAGTCTGCCTGATCTAGAACATGCTGATTACTGTGCCAGTGACTATGCCGAAACACTACCGGCAGAGAATTCAGTACATGGCTTACTAACAGATGATGACAACGATACTGTTATTCTAGAGAATCAGTTACCAGACAACACAAACATTAAAGTAGGAAACACTGCAAATGTAAACAGCACTCCGACGAATGGAGAGGACAGCAGAAACACGAATCTTGTCATTAATGTTGGAAACAACGGTGACCACAGTGTTGACATAGCTCCATCAGATGATATAAACAATCACCCTGTGGAGCCAGTTAAAGATGGAAACGTAACACCGATACTTAAAGGCAGAAACGAGCACCCAGATACAACAAACATTGTTAAAGGTGGAAACAACTCCATATCGGTAGATGCACCCTCTTCACTTAAAGAACTTTGTGTCAAGCAACTAGTGAACTCCACCCCAGTTAAAGATTCTTTGCTGTTCAAATGTGCCTACACTATGTCCCAGCAAGGCTCTACAGCATACCCATGCAATATGGAATTACCATGGAGAGCACGGATACGACACTTTATGATGGAACTACAAAGGGTGTCTCCACTACATATAGTGTCGTGCCAGCAAAGCGAGGAGGTGCGCCTGCTGGCAGTCAACCTTAATACTAGCCTCTCCTTCCAAGTGGAAAGGTGGGCAGCTGTACCGAAAACACCTAAACACGCAAACCTCCTAACCGTAAGGTTGGGGTGGCTGCACGGGTACTTATGGTAGCCTGGCACATGGAGTAGTTACGCAAGAAAGAACAACAAAAACAGCAACTTCAGTTGAAGCAGCCACAAACCTGTGTGGAGA
>JBCAUG010716113.1:982-12892 GCA_038406175.1 Haplosyllis leylae | reverse complement strand
GAAAATTTGTCTACATAGTACAACTCCAAATCTAGACAAAGTGAAATCTAGTATGTCATTTTGTTGAACTCCGGCAAAAAGGTAGCAAATTCAAACATGATTCCAACAATGTAAATTCGGTCAACATGAAGAACAACCGTGTTTTAAAATAAATTAATGTCATCTTTACTGCATGAAACGAATGTCACATTTACCATGTGCAAAAGTAATGGCATTATACATTATTCAATATTAAACAATTCTATAGGAACATTTTGTGTACAAAAAATGTGCTGGGCCCATCTGTCGCAGTGGGGAATCGAGGATTTCACTATTTGACCTTTTTTCCCACGAAAACGGCATGAAAATGAAGAAATTTTGGCTAAGAAGGGGAGCGTCCCTTGCGCCCCACTAGATCCGGAAATGTATCGTGATTACAATTGTAATTCCCCTGTACCTTGCTTTCCCTACGGTACAACCACGCAACCACTTTGCAACAAAAATGAGCCAACAATAGACCTTCAAGCAGACAAGATCGCAAAAGTTTGCTTTTTCCAAAATAAATTTCATAACAAACATAAGCACATATGGATCCGCAGGATACAATGGCAATAAACAACAATAACTGACTTCTGGTAAAAAGGTAACAGGCAGCTGTTAATCACTATGAAGAAGCACTAAAATGTGTAAAACAACCATACGCATAAAAATATAACAAATCAGTTGACCTTGCAACTACATTTCAATCTAAATCTACAATGAAGATAATTCATTCTACAACTCGGTTCTATTAAAAGTCTGTCCAACTCTACCAACTGAAATAAAGTGCTAGAATAAAAGTATATATCACAAAACAATTGCAATTATTTCTCTCTAAATATCGATCCAGATCTGATACTTTAAAAACAAATATCCTGCCTAAACATACAACAAAATACATATTCTAGGTTAACCAAAGGTACTTCTTATGTTGTCTGAGAAAGAAAGCACATTAAATGGAAGAAAGCAACGAAAAAGCCTCTCAAACAATACATACAACTCAAAGTGGTGAAAATAATACACGTCCATCGGCGTTGACAACCTTCCCAAGGGTTAATATGGTTTGGCTGTTACATAAAAATACGACTCTACCAGCATAAGTAGTGGTTTGCCTTTTTATCATAATCCATGAGCTCCTTGTCTGATGGTTTATATGGATGGAGTTTCAAGTCATGGGTCAGTTAATTGGCCCCAAAATAAAAGCTAGTAATGTTAAGCAAGTCTTTGGCCCTTGACTTAATCACCATGATAATGTCATTTACTTTCCTTCATTTAAGCGTGTCAAATAGCGCTATGAAAGTTTGTCTTGTACTTGAAACATGCATGCGATGTACTATTACAAGTAGAAGAGTTTGTCAGCGAGGTCCAGATGCGGGCAATCATGTAGCGACTGGCCCACTAAGAAGGCGAGCTTGTGCGCATACTGGCATGGAGCTGGTACACGGATTGTACCCTACAATAGAAAGATAGCTCTATGAGATCACCTCATCATAGATGTGGAAAAATTCAAAAACTAGATGATTATCTAACATATGAACCTACACTGTAATCTTCAGGACAAAGCTCACACAGGACTGAAAACTAATTTCGGTCCTTGCTGTAATTGCTCTATCGCCTAAGTCTATTCACTATAAACCCGTGATACACGATTATTTCTCGAAAGTTCTTACACGCGATTTAAATACCTTAGAAAAGTTTTAGACTTACAGGCCAATTATAATAAAGATGTGTCATTTTGTATGACAATCTCTGCATTCTCTCGGGACCCAGATTCCATGTGTCCCAAATGACATTGTAATGAGTCGGTGTCACGGTACCCTGACGCACTGACTGGCTGACGAGGAAAAAGTCGTACCTGTAAAATATTGGACACAAGATGGTGGATAGAATTTGCATTCTTAAAACAAAATAAGAAAAAACATGTTCAGTAAAGACATGTACATTTTAAGAAATTGATGGGTAAAATTATTGAAGTATTCAACAGCAATCTTGAACAGATTTCTCACATTTTAAAAACATTTTAGATAAATCTCCAGAGCTGAGCTACCACCACCTTGATTAAGACTTACCATTCGGGCTTTGTAACCTCGGTATCGATAACAGTACCGGGTGGAGGATTCTGCAAGCCTCCTCCTGACGGTGCAAAGAAACGGGTGTTGATTCTCTTGGTTACAACTATGACAACCACTTTCGGACTAAAAATTAAGAAGCTCGAGTTTTTTCACAAGAATATCTCTTGCAGCGTCAAAACAACCTACTCAGGTTATGCTAATCAGCTTAAATGGCAGACATGTGAATTGATTCCTGCATTTAATACACTACCCTCAAGTTCACTGTGCTAGTCGCAGAATGGAAAATATTTTCATTTGAACCGACTAAACAAGAATGCCAAGTAGCATTGTGCCGCACCACACCTGAGTTTGAACTTCGTATCATTTTTCAGGTCAATATATGTGTGACTACATAGACGGTTAGCTATTCTAACCCGTCTATAGCTGTTTAGTTGTCTCTGACCAAAGTATTTGGTCTGAAGTAATCAAAGACCTCCCCTTGCATTGAAATTAATGAGAGGGCAAAATCCTTGGTTGCATCACCAAGGCAAAATCCTCACCAAGGTTTTTTGCCCTGTCAACAAAAACCATATTTGAGAACTTTTTATACTTTTTAAATGAAAAAAATGCAATAATAAAATTTAAGGTTGGGTTAGAATAAGATCCACAACTTCAGTTTTATGCTTGGACAGCTCAGACTTCATGCCAGCTGCCAGGGGACCTAGCCCTCAGACTTGCTCTCCCAGGCAGCAGGCACTTGGTCTGAGGCATCCAAGTCAAAACTTCAGTGACAGATCTTTAAGCCAGCTAGATAGCTCACTAAAGATAGATATCTAGATAGTGAGGTGGAGAGAGAGCTAGATATAATAGTATGTTTCTTAGAATCTCCTAAAATGAATTTTAATAAGTTTTAAATATTTTGGGCCTTGTAAGTTTACTGTAAGTATTGACAGACATTATATTTGGGGAGGGGAAGAGAGGGTGATCTGGGATCAAAAAATCAAAGTTGCTAAAAATGGTCTGAAACATGTTCTCGTTTTGGAATTTTTGAGATCCAATGAAATTTTGTATTTGAGCTAACAAGCAAACAACCAAGCATACATACAACCAACCATACAGACACCACAGGGACCAGATAAGTCACTCCCCTCGTTGAGGCGGCGTAACTAAAACATACTTGTACTGTTCTCCAAGGGTGTTGAATGCCTCTAGTAACTGAGGAATCTCATTTTCGTGGACAGTTGGTAACTGCCCCTCTCCCACACCGTCTCTGAAGAGCACAATGTACTGTGGCAAGGTTCCGTTGAACTTATGAAATTCCTTCAGACTTGCTGCAATAAGATTATAACTGTAATTACAATGTCCCTTCCTTCTTCACAGTGATGAATTGGGTAGATTCATTTGGAAGTGATTCTTATTTTTTGGCTGAATGGATTGATCTCTGTCCTCGCTAAGTCAATTTATATAGCCAGCAAACCTGTTAAGCAAGTTTTCAGACCATCTGTCATTTCCTGTCCTGTGTGCTGGAACATGCAGCGGCTGTAATACCGCGTGCATGGTTTATTCATGCTTGCAACAAAAGCCCCCACGGACCGTCCTTTTTTGGCAGAATCGTGGTAGGAATCTATTCCCGCTACCATCATGCCGCTTACCTGAGAAAGAATATAATACTTTTCACCGTGCATTGTTAATCTTGTTGCTCCAAAGCCCTTGTGAGGTAACAGTGTATCAACATTTATGTAGGTAACTTTATTATTACAATAACACGACTTCAGTTTTTAAATCAATGTCTTAATGCAATGCCCTATTTCATGACACCAACCGGTATGGGTACTGCCCATAATTCCCCTCCAAGCTTGCAGTTCAGCTGAAGGGCAATTTTTGTAGCAACAGACATGAGCATCTGAGGTTTTGACAGTGTTTTCGACAAAATACACTGAGATGGAACTGAAACATTCATGAAACATTTAAATGAATTTTCCAGTGAGGTACATTAATCTTAAAACTTGAATTTGAAATTTCGACTGTTTGCATTGAAGCGTTTCAATAATTTATTAAAAGAGGACCGCCTTCTCAACAACAGAAATACAATTATGGTCCTGATACGTCAAATTCTTGAATCAAAATAGGCCTATTAGCACACATTCCAGTGCTAATATAAATGCATACAAAATTCTTTACCCGGCTGTTCGATGCAACAGCACTTCTTGATACTGTCATAACGGTCCTTCCTGTTGGAGGGCAGGATGCACACCACCATCTGCGTGGTCCTCTTTAATGTACTCCTAATCGTCCGCAGAAAAGTCGCCGTTCCGTCATCAGGCAGTTTTACCCTGCATAAAATAATACACATGTCGTAGGTGTAATTCGACTTGCTGGTTTTGGGGGGGAGGGGGTGGGGGAGTAGGTGGTAATTCTGATACAGTTGTACCATGCGACTTCACAGGCAGGCACTATCCACCGGCCTCTGTACGGTGGTCCTCGTTTAGATACTCGTGTATTTGGGCTCTGACAGTGCTGGTTGCATCCTGAGCATTATTGGTATTATACCAAGTAGTTTAATTCTATTATCGGACCTTGCTCTTTGGCAATGGCCATTACGTTAGGAAAGATAGCTTAAACTATGCCAGCAATTGTTGTCAACTCTGACAAGTGTCGGCGGGAAGAGACACTGTTCCAATCAACGACTCAAGTCCGAATGACCCGGAGCACCATATGCTCTGAAAGGGAACACTTTGATTTTCATTTCCCTCCGGACAAATAATGGCACCTTGGATCGAACTGAATACTGAACGTACTTACATTTCGGGTGGAGAAACCGGAATTCCCATTGCTGGAGCGACTCTGCTTAAACTTTGCAGAAAATCCTGTGCTTGTCTACTGTCACGTTGGGTAAACAGTATGATCCAATCTTTCAACGGCACTGCATGGATGAGCTTCTGGTTTCTCATCTCTCGGGACCAATCAGCCGTTTGGGCCTTGTAAGTATACTGCAAGAAGTATTGACATATATTATATTGCCATGCAGTTGTGAATCCTGACTTTTGAAAGCTCATGATAACTACACAAACTATTCTTCTCTTTGAATTCGTTGTCATACAAGCACAAGGCTTCCACCCTCGAAGTAATTTCGCAAATCACTCACACTTCCATCCTTCTGGTGGATCGTCTCCGGATCAAGCATACGCGCGTCTATTTTCACTAGTTCACGATCAAATCTTAGTCCCCATCCTTGTAAATAATTCCTAGCTTCCTCATTTCTGGAAATAAATAGAGGATTTTTCTTTCATTTCTGAGTACTGATTCCAGGAGAATTGTCATAATCAATCTTCTCACTTTGTGAACCGACCAATGACACGTAACAAAATAAATACCGATTCATCTTTTCCATGAAGTCCACCATTGTTCGACGCCGGGCATCTGGTGCCACACGGGTGTGCACAGCCAGGTCCTTCATCACTGTGAAGTTTGATCTCACTTCATCAGAAAGACCTAAGAAGGTAAACGATTGTACAATTGTAAATTAGGCAACAATGATTTGAAGATGAAAATTTAAGATATTCCAAGATTAAACTCAAAAACATGTGAATCTTTATTTATTTTGGATGTCTATTTTGTTTTAATATTAATCAGAAACTGAAAATATTATTCAGGGTTGCCACGCTCTGATCAAGAAAAAAATCCCGATGTTTGAGGCAAATCCCGAATAAAAACAAGTATTTAATATTTTTAGGCAAATTCCGCTTGTTTTCCCTAGCTGGAAAAATGAGCATTCAAATTCCCTGTTTCACGTCAACCCTGCTATTTAGAGCTTTTCCATGTTTTTGGTGGTGAATAAAAGTCAAGAAAAGAAGTAGCCCCGAAGAGTTCACTATGAGCAAATAAAATAAATTCTGATCTTTCAGCATGTGTCCGACAAATGCAACAAGCAATGGAAATAATGATTTTTATTGATGGGAAATAATCAAACTACATCCCCATCTTTAGGTTATGTAAAACAAGCACTGCCCACCTGTCATCGTGCACAGTTCAGGTACCAACAGTATGGGCTGATCATCTCCACGATTTCGATCCTTCCATTTGGGATTTGATACAATCAAAGGTTGTTCCAAATCCGTTACCTTCAGGTTGTAGTGCTTCAAAGATATATCATTTTTGATGTAAACATCCGGATTGCAGTGCCAGACTCACACTGGCCAAGTTTGAGAATATACATTGAATTGCAGGAATGAGTTCCAAACCTATTCCTTAGCGGGACCGAGAACAGCCCCTACTCATTTTCTCAGCATCAGACTAGATCACTGTCTTGTTGAATTTGGTGAGTAGGAAGACACGACAACGAAAAGAACAACTTAAAGGAGGCTAAATTCATTTGATTACACAAGGTTGTTTTTGCATTATTAACAGCACTTCCAAGTCAAATTTTTCATCACAAAACAGTACAATTTAGATATTAGAGTTAGTTAAGATTCCTCCAGCAGAAAATTTTGGGTGGTGACTTTGTAACTTTTCTTCAAATTCTCAATAACATTCTTTTTAATAGTTATCCTGGAAAGTTTTACAGACATGGGGTGACTTCTAATACCTCAAATTAATCATAATATCAAATGAAAAATGTCACTTTATCTCAAGATTTTGACCAACTACTGAAAAAAAGTATTCCAAATTTAATGAGTTGTCCCAAATGGCTGGAGCCTCCTTAATTAGCAAAACTGGAGTTGTCTTACCTGTTCATAGTACTCTATAAAGTTTATTTCTGTTCCATTGCAGAGACTGAATTTAGATATTGGATTTGTCTTGAAGTCTATATCGTCGATCCTGTAGGTTTTGTTGTTGTACCTGAACAAATATTTACCAAAACCTGCTCTAAGTTCATATCAGGGAGCTAAAATGGAGTGTATCCCATTAGTGTGTTGTTCAACAACCCAAATACAGCACGATTTTCCTATTAAATTTGTCCAATTTAATAAACTTTAGATCTTAAAAACTCAGCAAATTTCACACTCGGTCCAACTAACAAATCTCCCTCACCTTGCGTACTGTGTCACAGGAAAACCATCTGCAGTCTGATCACGCTCAACAGATGATCAGAATAGAAGCATTGTCACATAGAGGATTTTAGCTAAAGGTTTTCACGGCACTGCGATGTCACAAAAGCTATCAACGGCAGACACGGAGTGTGAACGAGCCTAACTATTGGACGACATGCAGACGTATGCTTACCTAGTGAGCACAATTTGCCCAAGTAGATCTTTCCTCAGAAGATCTTCGGAGCTTCCTCCTCTTCTCTGTGACGTTTTGTACACCTCATACATGCGGTCAAGAAGTGTCCGTCCTTAGAATCTTGTGTGACAATTCCATGCAAAATACTGGACTCATACTGGCGGATAGATGAAATAAATCCTGGCCAAACTTCCATTTTGTGCGGCCTGACTTGCACCGCCTGGCTTGGGTTGAAGAAATGCCGTTGAATCTGTTTCATATCCATCATGCTTTGAATCCTAAAACATTTTTAGGAAAATTTTGCAAATTAGGTCGAGAAATATCAGTTTTCCGTGACAATTTATTTTATTTTTCAATCTGTGAAAAACAACTGTTATTAATGGCAAATTTTAGAAAGGCAAAAGTTTAAAAGCAATAATCAATAGACCTTGAGTTTATATTTGACAACACAAAAATAATGTCATGACAAAATTCCCTGACAAGTCCCCGACATCAGTCAAATGGCCAAAATTCCCTAACATTTTTTCAAAATTCCCTGACCTGGAGAAAATTTTGTTTATCCCTGACACATGGCAACCTTGAACATACTAAAAATAGGATAATTTATGCTTTCCTAATTTAAAATAAGGTTCATATCAGGCTTATCGTTCGTTTCCCGCGAGTTTCTCTACTACTACGTTTCTTATATTTTAAGATTAACTCTTACGTGTTAAAAATATTGTTAAAAATATGCATGGCGGTAGGGCTATTGGGTGGAAGTTCGTTCGTCAGTCTGAAGGTGATCTTGATCCTCTCACCATCCCTTTGATGCACACTGATAACATCCGTCTCCTATAAAAGTGAAATTCAATTTTAACTCGATAACTTTTCAATATTTCGATTAGCGTTCTTTTCAAACTTAATCCAGCTGCAGTGGCGATCCAGGATTTCCCATACAGGGGTGCCAAACAGTGAGGTCAGGCACCAAGAAATCATTTGGCCAATGTTCCCCTAAAGACTGCATGAAAACGAAAGAAATTGGGCCTAAGGGAACCGACACATCCCTCAAATCCGTCAGAGATGTCATGGTCGTTCCGGGAACAATACTGAGACTTTTACAGCGATGATAAAATTTCATGAAATATTTGATTTCATTTGTTGATTTAATGTCTTCCATTCCCTTAAAAACTAAATCAAACATTATTGCAGAACGATCGAATTGATACACTTTTTTTTTCATCTTGGGGACTTTCTGCAGATTCTTTTTTATGAATGGAAAACATTTCTCGTTTTTATTTTTTTTTTGGTCAGTTCAAATACTACAATTGGTTGCTAGCACATACATACCTTTTCAGGCAATTTCTTAGGCAAGAAAAGTGTCATTCCATCAAAGGAACGAATTGGGCCAAGAAGTTCTTTGTGGTCTTTCACAAATCGACATCGCATAGGTTTTGAATCAATCTCTGGACTGAAGTCGACTCTATACTGGTATATTAGCCAGTTGGGTGTTGACAAAAGTCTGAAGTAATTTGCAAGCACCGGTGTCTTCCGACCACTAGAACCTGAAAGGTAAATTAAGATAAATATACTTCCTTTAACTGAATAATTAAATTTACCTCCCGAGGAGTTTTTTCCCCCCGATTTCAAATGACACAATTCGCCAATAACTCTACTTTTGGTTTTATTTTAGCAAGATAATGAAAACCATAACCAAAGTTCCGACTTTTCCGGAGTGACAAAATTTCATGATTTCTCACGGGTTTCAAAACGTCTCCAAAATTAATTTTAAAATGGAGTCCAAGAAATAATTTTATAAATCAAAATTAATAGCCAACAAGAAAGTCCTCCTGCGTGAACACGAGAGGCATACCGACCGCGGCTTAGCAAGTGCTCGCTTTGCTGTCCTATCCTGCGGGGGAGGGGAGGGAGGGAGAGAGAGAGAGGCTGAGTAACCCCCCCCCCCAGCTGTGGGACTGAGACCACCCTGGCTACATGTATGATCTGAGTACCCCCCTGCACGTAATCTTGACACCAGTGACATACTTCATGAAAATAATACTGGAATATTAGCAAAATCAAATTATGCTAATTATAATCACAGGGTTCCCACTTTTTTGCTCTGAAGAAATTCCCTGACTTTTCCAGTAGTTCTGAGAGTTTTCCCCGACTTTTCCCAGGATTTCAAAACACAAATAATAAATTTTTTATACCTTTAATTGACTTTATAATAGGAAGCAAAACCTGCATGAAGATAATTAAATGTTGTTTTAAAATGTTACTTTTGTCCAAAATTTCATGGGCCACTTTTTCTCAATTTGGAAACAATTTTTGTGTTGGAAACAACACATAAATGTCAAGAAACAACTATTTTTATACTTAGTTTTTGAATTTTTTAAATAATTTCCCCCCCCCCCCTGACTTTCTAGCATAATTTTAAAATTCCCTGACTGGAAAAACTTTGCTCACTTTTTCCAGTGCAAGTGGGAACTCTGCAATCAGATTTACTGACCAATTTTTACCTTCAGTAAATTTTTTCTTTCAGGTATTTTTCCATTATTATTATTAAATTTTAAAACAAGAATGCTTATCAGCATTGTGTCACACCGCTTGAATTAGCTTGTACTACTATGACTGAGATTTGACTAAACTATGACTATGACTGAGACTTAACTCGTACTGAGACTTGACTTGGACTGAGACTTGACTTGAACTCAAACTCAAACTGAACTCAGACTCTGACTAAGACTTGACTAAACTTTAACTCAGACTGAAACTGAACTCAAACTAAAACTGAGACTCGACTTGGACCGAGACTCAATTTGGACTGAGACTGAACTCAGACTCTGACTGAGACTAGGACTGAAACTGAGACTGAATTCACTCTGACACTTTACTAAACTTGAATTCAGACTGAGACTCAACTCAGACTGACACTGAGACTCAACTTGTGACTGAGTATCAACTTTGACTCAAACTGAGACTGAATTCTGACTCTTGAGATTTGACAAAGCTTTGACTCAGACTGAGACTTAACCTAGACTGAAACTGAGACTAGACTTGGACTGAGACTTAACCTTAACTCAAACTGAGGCTGAACTTGGACACTGACAAAGACTTGACTAAACTTCGACTCAGACTGAGACTGAACTGGACACTGACTGAGACTGAATGACTTAGACTGAGGCTACACTTGGACTCAGACCAAGACTCAATTTGGACTCAGACTGAGACATAATTCACTCAGACTGAAACTGAGACTCAAGTCAGATTTACTGAAAAAGTGTTCTGATGACCAAATATGAAATTTTTCTAAAATTCTGAACAATGTTGCTTATCGAGGGAGTTATGGCCATTTGAAAATTGTAAAGGAATGTACTAAAATATCACTTCTAAAATGGTCATAACTCCCCGGAAAATGTATGTATGGCCTTCAGATTTGGCCAACAGATACATCTCTTAACTCTAGGAAATGGTCAAAATGAGTGACTGATTCCGCACCAAGGGGAGGGGGGGGGAGGGTCAACTTTGGTCAAGGTAAATCTGCTGTCAAAAAAATTCCCTTATGTAGGTGATTGATTTTTCCAATGCCTAACAAGAGTTAACAAGCCTACGTACATACAGACCTACAGACACCATAGTGACCAGACAAGTCGCTCCGCTCGAAGAGACAGCGGACTAAAAACAATGAGGTTACCTCACTTCTTCGCTGGAGAACCTGGGCCTTCTTTGCAGGCTCATCCGGAATCAAACGTGCACCTTGATCCTGAAACACTCCCTAGAAGACAAACACACGCAAAATAAAAGACTGACTGTCAGGGGCGACATAAGTTGACTTGAAAGGAAAATGGCCAATTATCATGCGTAAACGACAAAACTACAAAAGGTCAGTATCAAGCAACACATTTCCAATTTCTTCTTATGATTCGTCAATTACATTTCTACTCTGAGGCCAATAGTCGCCTTTTTCTTTGACGCAAAAATAAGTAACAACTAATGTTCTTCCAGACATGGGGGAAAACGTTAACCTCGAGATAGTCACATATGGCAAGAGATTCGCAAACCACAATATCTCCGTGTCGGAAAGTTGGAACCTGAAAACAAAAAAAAAAAAGTTACATATATTGTCGACGAAAGTCTATTAGAATTAGGATAATATTGATTTCAAACCTTTATTTCAACACATGGTGGACCATATTTCATTTGTATTTGTTTTTAAACTGTAAGTGACCAATATTAATCATACTGCACACGTACCTGACGTCTTCGCCCTTGTGTTCCTTCTTTTCAAAAGAAATCAACTTCTGATTGTAGCCTTGTAAACCTTTTTCCTCAAGAGTCATAAGTGCCGTCCAGCAGGGAGCACTTCCAGAGCCCCAATATATCATCATATCTTGAGCCATGGTGTACTCTACAAACGATGCCAACTGTCATCGCTGTTGACGAATATCATAATGTTTTTGTCTGATTGCAACTGATCTCTGTGTAAATTTGTTTGAACAGTTCACAAATGTATATTGTCAAGTGAAGCATTAAGACATAATAAACAAAGTATACGTTTCAGATCATATTTATTTAAGTGCAACAAAACTGTGCGAGGCTATAAAATTGAACTGATGCCATCAATTCAACTGATGAGCCT
>JBCAUG010716102.1:0-12893 GCA_038406175.1 Haplosyllis leylae | reverse complement strand
ATAGTGGTTAGGTGTCCCCACCACCTGCAAATAGAACCGTCATCCCCATGTACAGTCACTAAGTGACAAAAGGCCTTCGAAGGTTCCCACCATGGGCCTAAAACTTCGGAGCAAAAACCAGCAATCAACTCTAACAAGCCACCAATAAAATATGTGGATCTTCTAATTTAAGACCCATTCACATGGTGCAATAGATCTAACATTGACCACAGAAATTGACACAAATAATGGGTTGTATTTTCTCCATGGGAGTGTCTCCATGATACCACTGGACAATAACGTCATCTTACAGTGGACTGGGATGGATATTAATGATAATATTAAGTTATGTCGCTATCGACACTGACACCGAGTAAATGGACCTTTGTTTTGTTTTAGTGATTTGGACTGAGAAAATCTGTAAAACTTACGTGCAGCTTCACATCCAGGTCTACTATAAGGGAATATGATCTGCGCACAAAGTACACGCGCACCTGCAAATATATATTTGAAACATCATTTTCTAATCAGGGCCCATTCACACTTGAGAACAACGTCGCCAAGTGCGAATGGTACAATTAATTGCTAAGCAACCCATTTTATTTTGTGATCAGGAATGGGTGCAGCACCCATTTCTGATGACAAATATATGAATATAACATGTAGTTGTCGGGGCCATCCCTGAACTCGAAACGTATTGATTGTTTCACCTGAAATGACGGCTTGCACTTGAGATTTTGTGTCGTCAAGTGCAAACAGTCCCTTATGAAAGGTATCTTTGATTGAAGTGTAAATGCAAAGTGTTAGAAATTTAGTGTATGTATCTGTGAAATCTTACCTGCTGGCTTCCAGATCTTATTTCGTCCACAATCGACAACAAATGTAACACCTGGCAGTTCAGTTTTCAAAGTCAAGAAATTTCAGCAATGTAGCGCTGAACTTTTTTCGAAGTAAATTTGAAATGCGGTGCAAATTTTAACATTTTAATCTCATTTAAAATGGAAATATGTGTATATAAAGAAGAAGCGACAGACTTGTGGACGTAATATGATGATCCCTTTTTGTTGTAAAAGTTACTTGGAAACAACAAATTGAAATAATGAAATTTGTTTGGTCAAATTAAGGTTTACAAAAAGGTAGCCTCCTTTTGAGACAATACTGACCACGGGCATCCCCCCCCTCTCCCTGATCCTCAAACAAGACTTGCTGATCATACTACACCAGTCACAGTAAAAAGGGTGACAGACCATGCTTTCACTTACCTGCACTTACCTGCCTGACTAGGGGAGGGAGAGGGGTAGGCCTCTTTCCGACCTGATCGGGAGGGGTGGGCCATCTACTACTTGGCTGGGGATAGGGGTGGGGTGGTTGCAAGCGGACCATGGACTGACCCAACCCTCTATCCGTGAACAGAATCACACACACACACACATACACGGGTGAAAACATTACCTTCTCTCGTACTACTGTACGTGGTAGGTAAATATTTAAACTCACACAAAAGAAGGTTGAAAATCCACCACACCATCCCTTCGTTTTCTTGGCAAACTTAGTTTGAAACGAATAGTTTCAGTTTCGTACTGATAACAGAACATTATCATCGGGTTTCCGCTATTACATTCAAATTTCCGTGGAAACAATAGAAAATTGCGTAGAAATTACACAGGATGCTGAAATTACGTGTCATAAGCAGTGGCATGACGTCATCAGAGGCATTTATGTTATTATGAACTGTCAATACCATTTGTGTTTTGTGCTTTTGAAAGTGTAATACGTGGAATTTCAAAAATTGTTTTTACCCATCGCATACGAAGATTCATTACTAGAAATGATCGCACTTTCGGTTGTCCAATCATTTGCATGGATACTAATTCACAATGCTATTTTGTTTATTAACACCTCAACAATGTTAGGTACAACAAAGGTCATTGGCTACTGGCGTCCATATTTGTCGATAATTGCTAGTAATGGGAGGTAATGTTTTCACTCTTGTGTATGATTCTGTTCAGGGTGGATAGGGTACCCACCCTTCCTCCCCTTTCCCCTCCTCCCTTGGCCATGTAGTGACCCGCCTCACCCTTCCTCCTATAGATGTCGCTCTTTTTATCAAATTGAGTTTTTCATGATAAGATCAAATTTACATTTTAAGCCTGAATTTGCATGAAGAAGTTCAACAAATTTTAAAAAGTTGCAACCAGTGGGATTTGAACTCATAACACTAACCATCATTGGATCTAAGGTTGAATGCTTATCCAGATAGGCCACAAAGGCATGTGCTACTTGTCAGACCTTTAACTAAAGCCTGTTTCATGTGCCATTTCACATTTGAAAAATCAAGCATGTCTGATGTAAATTCTGTCTTAAATTTGATCTTATTGTGAATAACTCGAATTGTGCAAAATAAATTCTGTTATCAAAACAGGACAAAAGAGTTCTATGATGTAATTTCTAAACAGTTTGAAGACATAAAATTCTTTATTTAGTCACCTGAGGTACACAAATATACATAAAAAATTAACACTTAAGATTGATGTCCTTCCAGGAGACGTCCTCGTAGTTAACGCAGGTCGGGACCCAGTAGAGCTCGTACTGGAAGCGGATCCAGCCTTCCTCTTCCGCTTCCTTCAACCAGCACATCCGGGCGTCACAGTGCAGCGGGTTCTCATGCAACGCCAGCTGCAGTTCCACCGGGTGCCCGATCGCGTTCGGGTAGTCCGGGGCATCGAACGCGTCGAACGCGAGCGTCGTCAACTGGTTCCCGGTGAGAGACAGGATCTGTAGCTGTGACAGGGCAGAGAAGGTCCCCGGAACCACGGTGGAAATCTCGTTGTAAGAAAGATCTAATATTTCAAGAGAGACCAAACCCTCAAACATATCGGCTCTCACCTAATAAACACAAACATTAGTTATAATAAATGGGAACCAATATTCAGCATTGATTGACACATAAAATGTGACGTTTATTTGCTGACGTGATAACCAAGCAGAAGTCCTACAAAGGATGTCAGCAAGCCAATTCCTTGTGATCCTGTTTTCTTGTAACTTGTTCCTACCTCTTTAAGACACACGTTGAAGCCCCCCCCCCCCCCCCCCACGTACCCAAGCCTTTCTGACCCACAGTTTACAGTTTTGGGAGAGACATTGGAGACAGTCTCATAATCCATCACGACCCATCCCCACGGGTCTTATTCAGATGGGGATGCGGACCACTTGTTTACTTACCAGTAGACCATTGGTCAGTATGCATGTGGAAGCAAAAAGAATATTGAGTCATTGACCAAATACCCAACAATAAATTATACTGCTTTCAGTTGAAAAATATGACAACATTTTTAAATTACCAAATAGCTGATAGATTTGTATTAACCTTGGAAAAGTGAAAAAACTCAAGGTGCCATTTTTCCTATTGCTATTTTATTGGTCATGAGGTCATAAGACTTTTGACAGACACTAGTGTCCGCATCCCATACTGAATACCACCCGTGATCCACTGGAAGATAAGACATTTTACCTTGTTGAGCTTGTTGACTCTAAGGTCGAGTTCGGTACACTCGGAAAGCTGCTCGAACGCTCCGGCCCGGATGTAGCTAATCTCGTTCCAGTACAGGAAGACCTTCTGCGCCTGCGCGGGGATATCCCGAGGGATGTCCCGGAGGTCTGAGTACGTGTTGAAGTACTCGTCATTGTCCGTGTATCCTTCATAACCACTGACAGATGGCACCACACACATCCACACAACCAATGCTTCAAAATAAAATCAATAGATTTGTCATAGCTCAGTTTGTACCGTGATTTCTCCTCTCGGTAAAAACAGAAATCACGATACTGACCGCTGTACATTTGACCGAGTGTGACACAAATTCAAACTGTTTAATCCATCTTTGATGGGTTTTTTTCTTAAATTTTAGCGTAAACAACAAAAGTCCTTTTTGTGAAGTCGCTGATACTCTTGTTTTGGACTTCTGGTGCGACCCCTGCTGACTGTAATAGAGGTCAGCATGGCAACCGAGCCGCCTTTTCTTTCCACGTACTTGCAGATGAGCCATTCGCTTTGAATTTTAGCACCAAAAGATAATACCTTGATTGAGTTTTTCCCAATTTGGCCAAATTTTGATAAATATGACAACCAAGGCTGTTAAATAGTGCAGTCTGGCACGCACAGTTCTTGGGTGAAATTTCTTTGACCTTGAAACAGTCAATGTCAAAGTCAAATTATCAATGTTCGGAACTAGACATACCTACCTAAGACCTTCATTTCGTCTTATTCGTTTTCTCTCCTTACAAATTTTTAACGTGCAAACTCTCATAACACTCAACTTTAAATAACCCAAAACAAGTTTACCACAATGTTTAATACAATGCCTAAACATTTTGGTATCGTACAACTGATGAGAAAATAATTATTTTCAATATACAATTATATCATTACAATCATCAGAAGCCAAATTTAATAAACACTGAATTATTAACAGTAATGGGTACATCTGAGTGCAGCATCTAGGTCAGGGTCAAGAACAATGTCCAATCTACCAATGGACATATGCCATTACTAGCTATTCCTATTGATTGCCTTCTTTCAATGAACTAATACAGATGGTGCCTTTGCAGGGTAAACAGATAGGTTCAATCCAATAGAATTATTTTATTCCAGACACACCTTAAATTAGTAAAGGATGACGCTCATTTGTTACGTGTAACCTTGCCTACGCGACCTCACTTTTTCTAGTAATGAAACATAAGACTTTGAACGTCTTTATGTCTGAGTGTTTGTGTTTCGATCCGATTCCCACCGTTTGGCTTCTGGTTTCTGAATCAGACTCAGTGATAACTATCTTCCCTTTTTGTGCAAGGCTCTGGCAGATTCTGTACGAAAATGGGAATGAGTTCACGTGAATGAGTTTAATGTAGCCTCTCCTGCTTCTAAAAGTGTCTGTACAAATTCCTTTCAACCCAAAGGAAACAAAACATCAGTCCACTAAACTTGCATCTTTGCATGGTTATCAGTTCATTGAGTCGTTTTTAACATTACAATAGATTCCCCTGTTGAAGTTGACTTATTTCTTGGTACATACCAATTCTGATATCTTTCCCAGAGGCAGTGAATGGAGGGAAATCATATGATAAGTAGCCTTCTGGACAGTAATGATAATAGTGTTGATTAGAGGGAATATGACCCATTAAAGGACAGGGATCTTTTCCCCTTTTTTGTACAGTGTAAATATTTCTTCATGGTACAACAGTAACCGTTGACCAATCTGGAGGGAATCCATCGGGATAGGGATATGGATCCACATCCGTATCCATGTGTGTGAATTTTTTTCTGGTGGACAGTAGAGCATATCTTCTGTAGTCAGCACATTCATATCTAGTTCAATCGAGTTTTCCCGCAAAACATAATGTCGGCAATGTTGACAAGTCAAAGTGCAATAAATATTGTAAAAATGTAACCAAATTAATTCCATTTTTAATTAATTCCAATTTATTTCCATTAGAAGTAGTACAAAATATTAATTTTGGCAACTTTGTGTAAGGGAAATATCTTGTAAGGGATACGAATGACATTTAGTCCAAATGACTGATAATTTGTATGAATACCATATGGAATTTTGCCTGTCGTTTCATCATAATTATATCCACCAGAAAAAAAGTTTCCCGCCATTGCTGTAACAGAACTTGTTCAGTTCAACCTCAAATATATTTTAGTGAAAATGAAAAGACAATTTGGTAAAGTAGTATACTTATATCTTGTACTTACTACTTATATTTTGTAAATACAAACAATAATTCTGGCTCGAGTTTTTCCTTGGCTTGTTTAGAGTCAGTTTTGTTTATGGTATTTGGGGAAAATGCTTGGACTTTTACAATAAGTAGGCCTACTTTAGGCTGCAGTCATTGGTGGAAATAGGTTTACACAGTTCTGTCGTGACGTCATTATGTTCAAACATTACTTTGTGGGCCAGTGTTAATGTTCTTAAGATATTCACTTCATATTTGAGTTTTTTGTTGTAGAAATTCTTACACTACTGGTACTTGCTGTTTGGAAAATGGCATGCGAAGACGTTGACTCCCCTTACATGGAAGATGAGTACACCGAGGAATGGTTTCATCAGAATCTACTCTGGGTTAACGGAAGTTCCTACAGACATCCCTTCCGGTGCAAAACGGGTATCTCTGAATGATAACAGAATTACTGTTATTCACAAAAATGCGTTCGGTGAGCTTTCCGAGTGCACCGAATTAATTCTATATGACAATAGGTTGGATAAAATAGAATCTGGCGCTTTTTCTGGTCTACTTAATCTCCAGATATTAGATATAAATAATAATGATATGAAGGAACTAAGGCCTGACATGTGGGTGGGGCTGTCTCCTTTAATTGATCTCCGACTTGGCCTTAACGAACTGGAGGATTTGGAATTAGTTAGAGGTGACATGTTTGAGGGGTTGCCTGCTTTGAAAAGGTTATTTTCGCTCAGCAATGGCATCACTTCTCTGGATCCTGGAGCCTTCATCAACCTACCACACCTGGAGTGGCTATTCCTAGGACGCAATGACCTGAAAGCCTTGGATATGAGAACATTCCTGGACCCCTCCCACCCAGACGAACACCCTCGGAATTTGTATGTGGACGTCGAGTGGAATAACATGGAATGTGATGAACGATTGTGTTGGCTGAAGGAAGCTGAGACGAAGAACTGGATAAAGCTGGATTTCATCACAGTGACCCCTGGTAAATGCGCCAATTACCCTCAAGACGCTTACTGGATTGATATCAAGTTAAACTGCGCATAGGCTATTTGAATTTTGATCAAATGCATATATGCGAATTTATTAATAAATAATAATTGAACTTATTTTCAAGAACTAGCTTCTTAATAATATATTACAAAAGTGTCAATAAAAGGTTTTCCGACCTGAAGTGGGATTCAATCTTAACATATTTAATTTGATTGGGAAACAAGGAAGTCCTCCTGCATGAAAACATAAGAGGTGTACCGCCCGCGTCCTATCCTGTCCATGACTTATCCTGGCTGGGGGGGGGGGGGGGGGGGGAGGGGGGGGTGGGGTGGGGGGAAGATCCCCTTCCCTGGTGCTGGCCCGGATGCATGGGGGAAGGTGAAGTGGGAGTAGGTACCCTGTCCTGGTGCTGGCGAGGAGGCATGGGGGAAGGTGGGGTGGGGGCCAGGTACACTGTCCTTATCCTGGCTGGGGGAGGGGTAGGGGGAAGGGGTGGGTTTGGATGTACCCTGTCATACCCCCCTCTCCCTCCCCCGGTGGACAGACAGACAAACTGAAAATATTACTTTCCTGACGTGAGTCACATACAGCTACCGTACACGGTATACCATACATGGTGAACTCACATGTGGAGGGGGCATTCACATGTGGGAGCTACTCACATGTGCAGGGGACATTCACGTGTGGGAGCTACTCACGTGTGCAGGGGGCATTCACATGTGGGAGCTACTCACGTGTGCAGGGGACATTCACGTGTGGGAGCTGCTCACGTGTGCAGGGGACATTTACGTGTAGGAGTTACTCACATGTGAGACGAGCCACCAAAGTGAAATTCTTCACTCCTTGATATTTTGTTATGTAAATGGCCCGACACCAGGTGTTGTACATGTCTTACAATATCATACAAGAAAGAGCATTTGCTCTTTTGATATCAGATGTTATCACAAGTTTATGTACTGAGTGTCGCTGAAAACGACGTTGAATTTTGGTCTGACTTTCAACATCTGTGTCAAAATTGAGCTAATTTTTACAAACGAGTATAATTTTCTGCTGATTCCAAAAGCCAAAGTCCCCTTTTGTGAAGAGCCACTTAATTTCCTGTCATTTAGTCATGTGTCATATTTTGACTAACTCAGGTGCAGAATGTTGGACAGTTTTTAATTTATTTTTACGTGATAATACTTTCTGAGAGATCTGCAGAAGCAGATTCGAGGTTTCCAACACAAACCTGGTATGTCAGGCATTTCTGTACATCGACGGATTTTTTAAATGTTTCATCAAAAAATAAAGTTTCCCCCAGTAGGAATTGAACTCACAACACCAACCATCACTGGATTAGAATTTCAATACCTTATCCACTCTGAAAACCTGTCATGCCTTGCCAGTCTCAGATTGTTAGACCCTTATAACATCACGCTTTGTTGAATCTAGAAATGAGCCAAGTCCAAAAAATAAAGTGGAGCATGAATCAAACGGGTTTTTTAAAAATAAATTGGACCAATTGGACCAATTTATCTAATGGTTATTTCAGCATCTATGGTTAGGCCACTATTATATTTTATAGTATAATAGTGAGGACACTGATTTATGGACAGGTGTCTATTAATGTCATCCAACTTTTCAGACTTACTGTAATATATTTTATGGTGATGTCTAAATTGATAGTCAGAGCAATTTGATAGTCAGCATTAGTGGTTCAGTAAGGACATCATTTAGATCAATTGGTCCATTTGGTCTGAAAGATATTTTGAAAAACCCGATAGTTCTGTTTAAGCATATTCTATTCAACATATGTCTCACTGGCACAGTGGTAGGCATCTAACTTCTAAAAGCCTGAGGGTTGGTATTGAGAGTTCGATTCCCGCTGGAGGCAACTTTATTTTTTGCTGAAACTTTTTAAATCCCCTCAATGTCAATTTTGCCCAGAAATGAAAATTTGAGTTGAAAAAGAAAACCTCGATTAAATTGTGTTAATTATTTAATGAAGTACACATAATCCAGCAAGTGTTGGGAATATTTAAAAGAAACCCCTTACGCTTCAAAATTTGAAGAAAATGTCACATTTGCACACATGTACGTGTTCATTGCTCATCAAAGTATAATAAAGTAATGCGTGTAAAAGGTTAAATTGAAATAATCGCGTTTTCCTTACTTTGTATTTAATTCAGTAAATTAAAATAATTAGTTGAACTCAAATAGGATCAGTTAAGCACGACCAGAGCTTTTAACACTTACAGTTGAGTCTTTGGTGTAATGGTTATGACTACTGACTGATGATCATTCGGTCATGGGTTGGAATACAGAAATTATTGTTTCAGAAAAGAAAGCTATGTCTAGTCTTAGAAGTCAAATTTTAATTCAAAATAGGAAAAACTCAATTGTTGCTCATATCTAAGTTGCAGAAGGCACACTCAATACAGCGACGTTGGATATAAGAAACATGCTTTTTTGATCGGACCCTTAGGCAATGCGCAGTCAAGAGTGATATTCTGCCAGTGCATGTCGCAGTACTCAATGTTGACCCTGAAAGCTGACGGCCCAATATATCCACACTCGCGTAACCCCCAACCAGCTCAGGTACCTTCCCCCCCCCAGCTCAGGTACCCCCCTGGCTCGGGTACCCCCCCCCTCCCCGTGAACAGACAGACGCCTGTGAAAACATTACATTCCCCATTCCTTCGGAATGCGGGCGGTACACAACATCTATTTGGTGCTCAGGCAAATTATCAGCAATTTGGACTGACTGCCTGCCGTTTATGATGCTGGATATAATTGTGATGACTCAATAGAGAATATTTTCCAGACTTCATCCAAAAATTGTTCTTTACCATTGTTGCAACAGGACTTATTCAACTTTGAATAACAATGAAAAGGCAACTTGGTAAAGTATTTTATCTTTTTTGCGACCTACATTTTGATCTGAGGCTATGGAAATTAATTCCGGTTTTGAGTTTTTGAGTTTTCCGTTGTAGCTTCCCTGATAATATTTGTACTTTTTGCGTGCAAAGTAATATGCAGAGAGGAGTATACGGAGGATGAAATATTCATTCGGACGAGGTCTGGCTTAACGGAAGTTCCTACGGACATCCCTTCCGGTGCAAAGCAGGTATCTCTCCAGGATAACAGAATTACGGTTATTCGCAAAAATGCGTTCAGTGAACTTTCCGAGTGCACGCGATTATTCGTGAACGATAATTGGTTGATTGAAATAGAAGCTGGAGCTTTTTCTGGTCTGATTAATCTTCGCATGTTACATATTTATAACAATGATCTGAAGGAAATAAGGCCTGACATGTGGGTGGGGCTATCATCTTTGGAACAGCTTAGCATTGGTAATAATGAAGTAGAAGATTTGCCACCTAGAGCCTTTATGGGACTAACCAAGCTTGAAGAATTGTCTTTGGCTTACAATGATCTGAAACAAGTGAGAGGTGACATGTTTGAGGGGCTGTTTGTTTTGCAAGAGTTGCATTTGTACAGCAATGACATCACTTCTCTGGAACCTGGTTCCTTTACCAACTTACCGCATTTGGATTGGTTGTTGCTAGGATACAATGACCTGGAACATTTGGAGATGAGAGCATTTCTGGACCCCTCATGTCCAGATAAGCACCCTACTGATATGTTTGTGTCCTTGGAGTGGAATACCATGGAGTGTGATGAGAGTCTGTGTTGGCTGAAGGAAGCTGAGCGGAACAACTGGATAGAACTGGATTATATCACTGTCTCTCCTATTACTTGTGGGAATTACCCAAGGGGAACAAACTGGAGGGACATCAACTTGAATTGTACACAGACTTTTTGAATTTTTATCAAATAAATATTCCTATATATTTATAAATATAGTTTTATTGTGCAGAAACAATGTGGGTTAAACTAATTCTGCAGTAATATAATATGAAGATGGCCAGTGGCAGATCCAAGATTTCCCAGGGGGTGCCAATCCCATAGGGGCTGTGCCAACATACTATTTGACAAATTTTCCCCGATAACTGCATGAAAATGCAGAATGTTTGGCTCGGAGGGTGCTCGTCCCTGGCGCCCCCCCCCCCTCTTAGATCCCGCAATGGAAATGAAAGGCTTTCCAGCCTGGCGTAGGATAAGATCTGAATGATTTTGATAAATCTCTGCTGATTTCAAAGCCAATGTCTCCATTTACAAAGAGTCGCCTGTCAATCAGTTAATTTTTGTCATATATCACCTGACTAACTCTGGGAAAGTGTGTTGAACATTTTTTACAGTCTTGAAACAAAAAAAAACTCAGATTTACGTGATTATTGATCTTTAAGGTGCAATCTTTTCATGATGCCAGATCTGACAGATCTTGAAGTAGATTTCTACTATTTACTGGCATGTTGTAATTATTTGACGAAGGACACACAATCTAGTAAGTACTGGAAATATTAAATAACCATTATGGTTTATTCACACTGTACAAGACAGGTACAGGGAACGGGACTGGGGTTAATGGCTCCTACAGAAATTCTTACACTGGTCTGAGACGGGACAGGAACCAGACCCATTGTCTCTTATTGTATTAATCCCATCCCCTGTACCTGACCCGGTCAAGGTCCCGTGCCGTGTGAATAAACCATTACGTTTAAATCTGTCAGATTTTGTTTATCGTGGAAACCCAGACTGCGTGTAATACGTTAAAGTGATATATTGTTGCCCATATCTAAGTCGCGGGAGGCAGAAACATACTTATTTCATAACACATACTCAATACGAAAATGTTTGAAAAAACAATTTAAACATTTAACACACATTTTTGATCGGATTGTTAGGCATTGTCGCAGTCAAGAGTGATGTTCTTCCAGTGTACTCCCGGATAGTTGGTACATTTTGGAGAATAACGGATGGTATGAGAATCAAAGGTGAGCCAGCCATCCTGCTCCCCTTCCACCATCCAACAGAGTCCGCTGTCACAGTACAGGGGATTCCGGTGCACCAACATCTCCAACTTCTTCGGGTGGTCGCCATGACAACCGAACATATCCAGGCTGACAGTGGTCAGTTCGTTATTCGGGATATAGAGTCCTTCCAAATTCTTCAAGTTCGCAAATGCTCCAGCTTCGATGTTTATTATTTTGTTGTTGTTTAGGTTTATTGATTTGACGGATTCTAAACCTTGGAGCATGTTGGCGTTAACAGTACTCAATTCATTTGCCCAGAGAACCAAATCTTCTACATTGCCAAGTCCATTGAAAGCTCCCGGAGATATTACACTGATATCATTGGCTCCAACCTCTAACTTCTTCAGGTTTGCAAGTCCAAGGAAGGTGTTCTCTGCGATATGATCTATGTGGTTCCATTCTACAGTTAATCTCTCTAGATTGTCCAGTCCTTCCCACATACCTTGTCGAATTGCAAACAAATTGTTTTTTTCAAGGTCTAGTGTTTTAACATTAGATAGCCCTAGGAAAGCCCCGTCTTCGATCTGCGAGATTGCATCATCGCCCAGGTTGAGTTTTGTACAATTTGACAAGTCCGGAAAAGCGGTTTTGTTGAGGACTGGAATGTCGCAGTACTCAATGTTGACTTCTCTCGCATCTGCTGGGATACCCTGGGGTAGACCCTGGAAGCTGACGGCCCAGTATACCCCGTCTCTGTAGTCAGTTTCACCGTCCTGTGCAAAGGTGCAACAACTGGCGGCTAAAGCCAAGCCTGAAAAGTACAAACGTACAGGAGAATTGTCCAGAATGGATGAATGGCTGTGATCATACATTATAGTCTACAACAGACCCGTAAGCCACACCTCAGTGGACTTGTGAAACCCTTGATAAAATGGTGAAAGCTTTACGCATGAGAGGATTTAAATCCTGCATTTTTAATGTTTCAGTAATAAATAAAAATATCAAGGAGTGAAGAATTTCACTTTGGTGGCTCGTAAGCTGAAGTGTTTTCCCTCATGTTTCCCCATTTCCCTCATATTTCCTTATTATCACCCATTAACTTACTAGTTGCTAGGGGCAACAATTGGTAACCAAGGATTACCAATGATGAATCTTCAATGTTCTGAAACTTTCCCCCTCCAACAATGAGTAAAACTGATCAAAATGTGGCTGAATCATGAAATTCCTTATTATCACCCATTAACTTACTGGTTGCTAGGGGCAACAATTGGTTACTAAGGATCTCCAATGATGAATCTTCAATGTTCTGAAACTTTCCCC
>JBCAUG010716091.1:0-12895 GCA_038406175.1 Haplosyllis leylae | reverse complement strand
AATGTATTTAGCTATCTATGGATAGTGCAAATTCATTTTTCACTATCCATGGAGAGTGCTCATTCATTTTGCACTATTCATATAATGCTACATTATCCATGAATAGTGAACTGCTCCATGGATAATGCAAATAAAGATTTCCATGAATAGTCAATTCTAGTATCCATGTGCACTTAGATGAATTGGTCTAATTCATCTAATTCAGGAAGATCCAAAACCAAAATAGTAAAAACACGAATAGCCAGTCCTAACTTGGAGGGGTCTCGATTGAAATCCGAACTGTGAATGAAAAATCATAATCTACCGGACTATCCAATCTGATAGTAAAGAAGTGTTCACAAAGAGTATTCTTGAGTCAATGAACCTGTGACAAACACCCTGTTCTAGACCAGATGCTTTTCCGCAATGTAGCAATCAACATTTGCACAGAAAATATAAATTGCAGAGTAAATTCTATACATTTTAATATTTTTTTTTAAAGTAAAATATGTGTAAATGAAGAAAATAAGACATACGAAAGTGTATTTACGATACAGTCACACTTTAACTTTCGTTTAAAATGTATGAATGTAGAGTGTGAATGTAGAGGATATGACAATATATTAAAATTATTATGGATTTCCCTCCTCAACACTTGTTTGGTAGGACAAGCATGGTATTCAGATGGGAAAGCTGACCAAAGTGCCAGACAATTTTTTTCTTATCTCATGGCCATTAATAGGCTATCAATAGGAAACAAAGCACTTGAGTTTCTAAGGTCTATTCAGCGGCAGCATCAGTGTTAGTGATGATACTTGGAATTGGTCTGGGAGCCATTTTTGAGCATCAGCATCAGCGTCACTCTGTCTGAGAATCCCTGAGAATTTCCTTGCAAAGCTGATGTATGAACACAGCCTCTCAATATTTCAACTTTGATACAAATCTAATAACTAATATTTGGTAATCAAAACTAGCCATATTGTTGCATCCGAAACCAGTATAGTTTATTGTTGGGTAATTGGTCAATAATTCAACATTCCACTTGAATAGTATAAGAATTTCTTAATGACTACTGACCAGTAGTCCATATTGAACGATTGGTCAGTAAACCAGTGGAAGCAATTGGAATATTGAATTGTTGGCTGAATATCCATCAATGAACTACACTGGTTTTTGGAGGCAACAATATAGTTATTTTTTTTTTATTGCCAAATATTAGCTATTAGATTTGGATTAAAACTCAGATGCAAAATTTCCTATTGATATTCTATTAATGATCGTGAGGTCATAAGATTTTTCTAGGGTACAGGGTCAGTATCCCCATCTGAATATAGGAAATCATTACCTTCCGGTAAGTAAAACCTCTCAAAGTTTCATAAGGACGGAGAAAGATTAGCAAATAATATGTTTTTCAAAGGAGTCAGTCGTGTTTTTCCTATTCTGTATTGAATTCGTTTAGAAGAATTAGTCTCATTCAACAAGAATCAGCATGACTGAAAGCTATTGAAAACTTTTCTGCGTCTCTTGTTCACAGTTGACTCTTTAGTGTAATGGTTATAGCTCCTGACTAATCATCAGAAGGTGTTGAGTTCGATGACAATAGGAAAACTGTACTGTTTTTGGCAAAAAGGGCTCCCTAGCTCAACTGTCAGTAAGGAGGTTTGGAAAAGCGATGGTCCACGATCTGGTTTGTTTTTCAAGATTATGACGCACGCGGCCAGCTGGAATGAGGGACTGTATCTTGAAAGGAGATCATGTCAAAAGTTTAAGTACATGTTTTTCTTCTCTAGACGGACAGCACAAGGGATAAGTCACTTAATCTTGAAAGTAATCAATTATCAGTGGTAGATATGGCATGTGAAACTCCGGTCAAATTTAACTAGGAAATGTGTGCTTTTTCTGCACAAACAAACAATTACGATTGAAACGAGATTTCCATATCAATTTCAAAATTATGTCGTATCTCCTTTATTCACACATATTTTCAATTGAAATAAAGATTAAAGTGTGTAGAATTTATACTAAAATTTGATTTTTATTTGCAATTATCCAGGGCTGCATTGCTGAATTTTATTCGGGCTAACTAAAAATTTAAAATTCTGCAGCTGTCTGTCACCAACTATTGCTTTGGGGAGTTATATAAGTACCAGTCTAAAACTCCTCGCAGTCAGCAGTCGGAGCAAGAGTCTTTGCATCTCAGGGGGTGACAGCAGTTGTTCATGGGTGTTAGTTCGAGCACTGGACCTGGTTGTGAGGAAGGAGCTCTAGTCTGTATTGCTAGGTGGGAAGCTAAAGTTGTGGGGTGCTGAGGGGAGCTCCAGTACCTTTGCGGATGAAGAATACAAATACTCAGCTTAAGTACAATCTTTATTGTTGCTCCTAAGACTGGTTGTATGAAAAATGCAATTGCAACAGGAAACAGTTAGTTTATGCTCACTGGAGAGCTAGCACTCGCAATGCAGCAAACCTCCATCAGAAAGAGTCTTTTACACACAGAAATGCTGGAACACACTGTAGTGGGGAGCTACATGCAGGAAACACTATTAAATGATTCTACAAACTAAATGGGTTGGTACACACAAAAGATACAGTTGCACACATGAGTAATACAGCTACACATGACTTGATACAGCTATACATGTATGGATACAGCTAAGAAACTCTGCAATATGAGAACAATCATAAATACAAGCTTTAAATGCAATACACTAAGTTGGTTGGTACACACAAAAGATACAGTTGAACATGACTTGATACAGCTACATATGTATGGATACACTGGCACATGAGTGATACAGCTATGAAATTCTACAATACAAGAACAACCATAAATACAAGCTCTAAATACAATCCACAGTTAGCTCCTTACATTCACTTGTACAGTTCTTTACAGACATCTTAGAATGATATTTGGGCAACTTTAAGTTACAGGCTGTGTAGAGGGGAGCTAGTTAACTCCTCCTGCCTTTGAGATCTGTAAGGTGTCTAAAATGGCTCAAATAGCCCAAAGATGCAATCTGGCAGATCCAGAGCAGGGAGTTAGGCTTAGTTCCTCTCAATACTTGAGAAGTTCCTGCTGTTTGCTATTGGTACTTAACAGTCTGATGGTTTTTCTAGAGGTTTTATTTTCATAGGGGTGCGCTTGCCTTTTATGCCTACTACCTAACCACCAGCGTATCAAGGCTACCACACAAAGTAGTCCCAAGGTCAACAAGGGGAGCTAGACAAAGGAGTGGAGCTATTTAGTGCGGATTGTGGTTATTACAGGTAGAAGGGCACACTGTCTTGGTTTAGCACTAACCTCATCTAAATCACACCAGTTGGTAATAAACTAGACTTGTGGGGAACTGAGTAGGAATACAGTCTTACATATCACACTGCCATTGGCTGGAAGGATCATGTGATGGTCCTGATTGGCTACCAGGAATGTGCATGTGTCACCTTTGCTATGATTGGCTGATACAAGGGAGCTATGCATGATGGGCACCTGATCCCACATGATAGGGATGTGATAAGGGCATGCAAGAGCCTGGGGAGCTAATTGCTTTGAAAGGTTGCATGTACTAACCACACTGGGCCAGGAATGCACGTAATGCATCTCTAGCTCCTGGTAACTATGTACGGATCTACCTCAACCTGTTACATGTCACATCTGGGCTGGTTTTTGAACTAAATAAAATCAGTAAAGCAACACAGAATACGTCAGAAATGCACAGATTAAATTTTAATCATTTGTACATATTTTCACCATCATATGAAGCAATGATGCATGTCCAAATAAGCAAAATTGATGCGATCAAAGTTTAACCAGAAAATTGTATCGAGAAACAGTTGGACCCTAGTTGGGGGCCTGGGTATCCACCAGTTATGCCACAGAATAGACCTATACATCACGAACTCTAATTCGGTGAGTGAAGGAAATCTCACTCAGGCAGATTTGGAATGAAGTGCCTGATAGTCCAGCAGGAAGGGGCATTCATGCCTGCACTTAATTTGAGTTCTGTGGTGGTTGTCTGGAGCCTAATAATAAATATGGCTGACACATGCCTGTCAGCACAGATGGAAAATAAGAATAAAAGTCCCAATGATTTCTATAAAACATACCTCCATGAAGGCTCCAGAGCCTGACAGAGAGCACGACCCATTGAGCAGCACTACAGCCTTCTTTGGAGTATGGGTACACAAAGTACCTACAAGAATGAGTCCCTGCCTCAGTGGATCCTAATGAAAAACTTATCCAGCCAACCAATCCCACTTTGAGCATGAAATAGCTCTTATATATGAGTATTGAGATGGTATCACAGATGATGTACACCTTCCATCTCTATATCATTAGAATGGCAGCACTAAGTGGGAGTGATCATGACAAACCACTATGCACAGCAGGAGGACTGGGCCAGCCAGTTGCACTGCCTAGGGGTAGCCAACAGCAAAAGCTAAAAATAGCTCTTGTCCCAAGTGGACTTCTGAGGGCCTAGGGAATTACAAAAATTTTAAAACGGGCACACACTAACAACGACAGCATCCGCCTTCGTCCGCGTGACATATATCCATCTATCTCTCTTAGATTTTTTGCCAGAAAATCCGGTTAAACTTCACACTTCAGTAGGAGATGCAGTTGATACTTGAGAACATTTGTTATTCTAATGCTGATTCGCAAAGGTTGTTGTTGGATGTTTTGTTTTTCAAGATATTAGACGCAAAAGGTAAGCTGGAATGACCGATTTCTTCTGCCTTTTGTGTGCTTTGCATATCTTTAAAGGGGATCATGTTAGTAGTTGGGGTTAAACGATGAAGGAATGGGGCAGTTTATCTTAAAAAGTAATCAAAGATCAGTGGTATATATTTACTTTAATGAAAACGTCTTTGTAAGGAAACGTACATTTTATTCTCGATTTTTCCCGATATAGAAGTGGATTTCCACTCCTTGCTGTTGTTTGTGTTAAATATTTGACAATGTACCCACAATCTAGCAACTCCTGGAAATATTTCTAAATTGTGGTAATTTTTAAAAATTGCATTGTTTGTAATCTTGAAAGGTGATCATGTTAGTAGTTTGAATATGTTTCTTATCTAGACGGAAACTTAACGACACAAGGGATAAAACAGTCAATCCCTAAAAAACCAATGGTCCTATCAAAATGACGACCGACATTTGTATGTTCAGGGTTATCCCGATGTTTGTGGATTATCGAAACACTTAACCCTTATGCTGCCGGCCAAAATTTTTGACCTTTTCTCCGACTGCCATGAGTAACAAAAGTTAATCTCCACCAAATAGTCCATACCCTGTCAACAGTAACTAAATGTAGTTAAATTTACAAATACAAATGGACACTTGGACTAGGATGTATCTCCATCTGCTGTAAATTCTACAAACAAAACCCTCAGAAAATTTGGTTTTTACATTGCAAAAGTGTAAGTACTCCGCAATACTCCACTCATATTGACCTACATACGGGAAATTTTTTGACTTCGAAAATATAAAACCTGTACTGACTACAATGTACTCTTATCAGTGATTTTCACAGCAAATGGCAACAGAATATGTGCCACACAGTGATTAAGGTGCTGAAGATGGGGATATTTTTTTAAACTATTTTACAAGAAAACTCTAAAATGATGGAAGTTCAACCTTCTGACTATCAGCTGAGTTCTAATGAAGATAAAAAGGCAGTTTATACAAACATAACATCTTTTCAATCACAAACTCCTTCATGTGGGTATTGTTTTATTTTTTCTATTTCAATCATTTATGTTTCTAAAACAAAAATTGTATTTATATCATTACTTTTCAGGTTCTCAAAGTCCCTCATTGCCATCAACTACAGTCCCTCCAACAAACTCAACTCCCCCAAACCCATCTCAACATTCACCCCCAACTCATCTCAATCTTCTCCACCCCCACCTTCACCACCACCCTCACCAATTCCATCCCCACCACAACCACCTTCCCCACCACCTTTTCCATCCCCTATCCCTTCCCAATATGTAACATCAGATGATCAGATTCAGGAGAAATCTCTTCATCAGATGAAAGTGATGATGACTTCGGTATTAAATGACCAATGTCCAGTCAAATGGTAAACTATGCTAATGGCATAGAATTGAAAGAAGACTATGAAATAGCCTGGGAATGGTTAGAAGTTTATCTAGCTCCATACATAGCACCTTACAGTTGTTTTAGACAGTGCCTTCTAGACCCTACAAAAATTGCCCAGAAAATTTCTTCAATGCATTTTTTGAGCAGATCTAGTACACCATTATGGCTGAAAAGATAAACAAATATGCACACAGAAAAATACAAAGAGGTTAGATTCTTTTATACTTTTTATTAATCATCTTGTTATCTTTTTATTTACACCTGAGATCATTTGATCATGACAAGATCAACACCCATCCATTTCATATTTTTGTCCCAAAAACAGATAAAACACTCAACCCATAATTCTGCAAATTTATAATAACATGAACATAAAAAATTTCTGGAGACATAATACTCCATATAGTACATAAATATTTTGTAACAAAAATCTGAAAATGAGATGGGTTCAAACAAAATTAAATGCAGTACATAAGGCAAACAAATGGTACAATTTATTTACAATTTTTTTTTCTTTTTTGTTTTTGGAAAATACTTTCACTTTCTTACACCAAATTCTGACCATACACCTTTTTTTACCACCATATTTATTGATGACTTATTTATTTGCCCTCACAGCTGCTAATTTTATTGCATTTTTAAAATTACCTTGTACTTCCCGAGTCATTTTAATGTCAGATGCTAGTATATTTCTGTAGTCATCATACATAGCTTGAGCTAAATGTGCATCAATTGCAGCCTCAGTAAATGAAATGGTCTTGGTTAGTAATTGACCTGTGTGACTTGAGATCATTCTTACTTGTTTCAATGAAGCAAGGTTCCAACCATCCTGCTTTATATGCCTATTGGTACCTTTGGCAAATTACAGCAACTGACATTTCACAATTGAGATCACAAATATCGTCAATAGTTGTGATAATGCACTTTAGGTATGACTTCTGTTCTGACCTCAATTTCTCCCAGATTTCTATTGTTTCTGGATCATCTTCATACATGTTTCTTTCATCAAATCCATCTTCCAGCAAAGTGTAAGGGGAAGGGAATGCCAAATCATCACTACAAGCTTCTGGATTATCTTTGGAGTCAAGATTTTTACTGCTCCTAACTTGAATTTGGGCATGTCCATCAGATGAGTTTCAATTCTGTTGGTGGCCATGTTCTGTGAAGCTTTTACCAGTGTAAAGCAATTGTTCATTGTAAGCATTGAATGTACAAACTCCTTATAGGTAAGCTGGTCTAGGGAATCAAGCACCAAAATACCCCTCTATGCCTCCCTGGCTTTGTCCTTGCACTCTCCATCAATAAGGCAACTTATTCAAATTGAAATTGAGTGTGTGACCTCGTCAGCCTGGGTGTTGGCATTTCCACTCCCTGTACTCTTTCAGCTTCACCGGAATTCTCAACTGCTTCAAACTAGACCCCACATTACTATGGATTTCATTAGACCCATGTCAGCTTCCCTGCCAACAGTAACTTTAATGCCATTTTACAGCTTCTGTCTCATACACTGCCAAGCTGAACTTGTGTCATATCTGAACAGTCGCTTTAGTTACGTGTCACAAAAATAACTATTTAGTCTTCATGTACTGAACAACACTCTCATTTACATGTTTACGTGCAAATTTATCACGTCTAGCAACGGTCTTACATCTACATTTAAAAACTGTCTTTTTATTTCCAACTTTATTTTCCCACTCTTATCCACATTTACAATATGTACTTCACAGATTACTTATTTCTACACACTTAGATCTATCACAGTACATTCCACTTAGTTTTTATCATTTCCTGATAAGTTACCTCCATTCATCAAATAATTCTCACCCACCCTATTCTTCTTAGCATCATCTTTATAGTCTACTTCTGTGTGATAAATTTCAAGCTTGTATTTGAAACATGCAGACTTTCGGGGGAAAAAGCATGGTGCTAAAGTAATTGATTTGATAACAATTTTTTTGTAAATGTGTCAGTAAGAAATACTTTTCAAGATTTAACTCTGATGGCGAACAGGAAGGATAGCACTGGCAATGCTATGTGTAGGAGATATATCCCTGAAAATGTCTGGTATTTCTATGGGGATACCTTCGTCCTTAATATGTTTGGAAACATGCAATTTACCGTGTGATATTTTATGGAGGAAATCCCTATTTCAATGGGCATCAACAAGTTACATAAATTTCTCTATTTAGTTATTTGCTTTGACCATTTTTAAACATGTACTATCTCAACTAAACTGTTAATTTCCTAAATAAATTGGGGTATATTTGTTGATCCAACGGAATAATGACTTTATTTTTCCCAATTATTTTACCTAGCAAATTTTCATGCAAAATGTATTTCTTTGACGGCAAAAAAACATCATTTAACGAATGAATTAGAAAAGGCAATTCATCATTCGGTTCCATACCGTCATATTAGAATCTACTGGATAATTCGTGCAAATTACGTGATTGGTAGCCGAAAGTGAGTTGATAGTGACGACAAATTTTGTTGTTTCAGAAACGTAACCAGAAATTCGCCATAACAACTTGAAGCAACTAATTCCTGTTAGCCCATTCGGCTTTATTAGTTGAGAGTTCAAAATTTAAATAGTTTACTTTTATTCAAAAGTCGATAGATTGCAATAGTTATAGGCAACGTGATGAGACAAAACAAATTAGCATTTAAGTTTTTTTTGCAAAAAAATGATTGTGAACCTAGAAACGGGATATAAACTCAAGCTGTAACTGATTTTTGTCTCACAAATTTCGAGACACAATAGATAGATATCATAAATCCAGTGCGGATGTTAGACCTATCTTATAACACTGAAACTAAATCTTGCGGCTCTTTCATCGTCTGTGTTTGAGGTTGAAGCTGTCTGTGCGTCTTGCAATACATCTGATTTCATCTAGCTTTTACTTTAATATGTCTGTATGCCTCTTGAGCTCATTCTTGTGATCTATGGGTTACTTTCATTGCATGTCTTTGACTGAAAGACATTCATGTTGCCATCCATGTTTGTGGAGAGATAATAATTCTAGTTGGTCTATCTATGTGTCTTTTTGTATGTCTACCTCTTCAGGTTAAAACATTTCAACTGCTACAGCTAGGAACTTTATTTCAGTGAAAAGACACATTTTGATCATATCTAAGTTAAGTTTGAGTATCAAGGTCAATTTTCGACCTAACCTTTACTTCTAAATGTCAGAGGAATAGCCTGAATACCACACCGGAGATTGGGAAACCAGTCCAGTAGACCAGGATAGCTGCTACTGCAGCTGGGTATACAACAGTCCTTTTAAGCTTGTTGGCGCTAAGTCCTGGACTTTTATTCTGGTACAGCCATTTCCTTGAAGAATACCCTGTCTGTGCATGCTCACACGGCCTTATCTTATACCCACAAGACACTGCCACATAGCAGTTAGTCTTGACTCTTGTCAACTATTCCACCCTTAAGGAACATCAGAATTTTCGGACTAAAACGTAATTTTCGACCTATTAAAGTCAATGGGTGGATTTTTTCAGAGATGTTTCCCTTGAAAAATCTTCAAATATCACAGACATCTCTGCATCCACCTTGAAAATTATTACATAGTTTGAAAGTTTTGTGTGTTTTTTGCAAAATACTATTTGAAGTTAACTGTGCAGGGAATCAAAGAAAACTTAAATTTTGTTAAACCACATCTTTTTGTCGATCAGAAATTTCTGGCCACTGAGCACAAAGTTCAAACCAATTCAAACAGGTTTTATCAATCATTAATTTCTGACTCTCCTCATGTTACTATTGCAAAGCCCATTGAAGTCAGTAATTTTTGACATACTGTCAGAAATAACTAAGTTGTCAGAATTACTGATTGAATGATGGTCAGAATTTTCTGAGCATATTTTGTTTTTGTCATTTGTAACTTATTTCCAAATTGAAATCTTGAAATATGGCCATGCCACTCAGTTCACAACACTAATATACAATTTTTATTGGAATAATTAGATTTGTAAGGTCACCAGTGGAGGCTGCACCATTCAAAATCTGAAATCCCCATAGACTTCCATTGTAAAGCCTTTGTCAGAAATTAGTGATATCTCCGTTTTAGTCAGAAGTTACTGATGCTCCTTCAGGGTATATTCTTAAGTTTTTAGCGTGAAGTCATCAGCTTGTGATCATTTGTTCCATTTGTATGTAACCCATGGTATTGAAACCTTTCTCAAAACAAGGACACCACAGAAAAAAACTTGTCAACTACTCTTAAGTTATGGACGTGAAGTCATCAGTTTGTGTGCACAATAAATCATTCGTTCCATTTGTATGTAACCCATGGTATTGAAACCTTTCTCAAAACAAGGACATCACAGAAAAAAACTTGTCAACTACTCTTAAGTTATGGACGTGAAGTCATCAACTTGTGAGCACACAATAAATCATTTGTTCCATTTGTATGTAGCCTATGGTATAGAAACCTTTCTCAAAACAAGGACACCACAGTGAAACTACGGAACAAACTATGTGACGTAAAGACAAAGGTTCACACCTGGTAAAAAAAGTGACCACGTGCAAAATCTGATCAATCACATATGTTTGTGTCACTGATACCTTTGTGAGTGATTGCCAATATCAGTGACGTCATCTGGGGATCAAAACATACAGATGAGATTCGCATTATTGTTTTGAAATATTCCTTGCAAATGGAAAAGTAATTCCGCATATGTGTAGTACCGTAGAAGTACTGGAGTATACTAGTTATTCATCACTTCTGTTCTTTTAATGTAAATAATTTGTAAATAATTAATACAAACTAATCAATAAAATCATGATGCAATTTTAAACTTGTCATCAGCATAAAATGATGTCACTGATGGCTATTACTAGATCTAATTAATTCTCAAATGTAACCAATGAAAAAATGTCAATAATGCTATCACCCAGGTGTTTAATAATAACCTAGGTAACTATCTCAAATTTAGTTTCTGTGTGACACAATTTGGTTTTCTCCTAATTGGTTCTAAAATTGAAACAATAGATGGCATTGGACTACGTGAATAAAAACTCTGAACAATAAGTCTGAGACTTTGACACCCTGGTAAAATCTAGCTCTATCATTTAAGTCTATAAAGTCAAGTGATACATGATTCAGGACTGAGTTTAAAGATCCCTTAGCTAGCACATGTCTAGTTAGTTCAGTGGGATAAGCATCAAAATATTGATAGTGAGTATTGTAAGTTCAACTCCACTGATAGTTACTCTATTATTTGCTAGGATTTTAGTACCAATCTTGTACAATAATGTTAACTATGTTTTAGGGCATAGGACGTAGCTCCATTTGGGAATGTTGAAAATGAACTGGGGAGAGAGATTCCTAAAAACATTGGACAATACGCAGTTAATTGTAACAGTATAAAATCTGAAAGTATTTAAGAGTAAAAAGATAATGCGAGTGGCTCAAATGGATAAATGTTAGTTTAGGTATGAGGGCTTTAGTTACAGTTTCAATTGAGTTTTTCCTATTTGGACTTTTTGCACTGAATTTGCTGAATTCACTGAAGTCTACAAAGCTAAAGCTGTGTTAAAGATAGCTTAGCAAATTTATGTAGAGTTCTCCACTTTGAAAGAAAGAAATTTAACTCTTTTGCAAAACTATGGTAATTATTTAGGATTTTTCTTTTCGTTGAATTCAGTGAACTCACTGAAAGGTTTTAATAGGAAAAACTCAAATAGGGTGGCTCGTAGTCCTTTAAATGTTTAATATTTTGTTTCTATGTTGGGCCATTCTATGTGACATGTGGTGGCCCATTCTATGTGACATTCTATAGTGGGCCATTCTATGTGGCATTCTATTGTGGGCCATTCTATGTGGCATTCTATAGTGGGCCATTCTATGTGGCATTCTATTGTGGGCCATTCTATGTGGCATTCTATGGTGGGCCAGTCTGTGTGACATTCCGTGGTGGGCCGGTCTGTGTGACATTCCATGGTGGGCCAGTCTATGTGACATTCCATGGTGGGCCAGTCTAATTGACATTCCATGGTGGGCTATTCTATGTGGCATTCTATTGTGGGCCATTCTATATGGGTATGAAGTCATCAGCTTGTGAGCAGACAATAAATCTTTGTTCCATTTGTATGTAACCCATGGTATTGAAACCTTTCTCAAAACAAGGACACCACAGTGAAACTACGGAAAACAAGACAAAGGATCACACCTGCCATAAAAAGTGACCACGTGCGAAATCTGATCAATCACATATGTTTGTGGTACTGATATCTCTGTGAGCGATTGCCAATATCAGTGATATCATCTGGGGATCAAAACATACAGATGAGTTTGGCAAATATTTACTGTCAAGATAACATCAGATTATATTGAAGATAATGTGTATTTCTTTGTGGAGAAAAAATATCCCAGCACAATCAAAACAAACTCTCTTAAGACAATATTTTCCAAAAACATTTTTCGTTCAAGATACTGCATATTTCCTTTTTACTCTCGGGAAACAACAACGACAATTTATATGAATTTGAATATGGGTTTATTCTTCAACACCAAAATACATATTGGCAAACTATGAAAGTTATCAGACCTGTCTACCACAGCAGGTCCAGTTGACTCTACAGACATACTTGATGTCCAAAACTTGTTAAATAAGCATATTTATTGACACCAATTTGTGCTCATCCTGCCACTAAGGTGATTTTCTTGGCATGTGAGCCTGTATACTACATGTGTTGGAGTCCCTCCCGACCAAGGTGAAGGTCACTGTGTGACCTTGTATATATAGTATGCCCCAGCTGACCAGCGGGCACTTCAGTAAATCTACCCGAGCTATGTACAACTTGTT
>JBCAUG010716090.1:0-27392 GCA_038406175.1 Haplosyllis leylae | reverse complement strand
TATTCAGAGCTTCACAGAGTAAAGACCTGTTTCAAATGAACTGGCTGTTAGAGTTTTTATATTTCTCTACACAAATTTAATCTTTGACAATGCCATTGTGAGAGCGGAATCTTATCTAATAGAATGTATCCTTGATTCCAATCAGATAGATCTACGTCACGGATACCTGGACTCCGCTATATGAAACTGGACGAGTAAAAGTCATCTGTTAAAATGTATTGACACAAATTAATACAGTTGTAGTAAAGCTTAAGTAATGAAAACATATAATCTTGGATTTTGAATAATAAACAGCCATTCACGGCTTATTTTCTGTCAGGAACAAAATCCTACAAGTCTATTGCCGCCAAGGAATTTCGTCACGGTTGATCGGAGGTCAAGCTTATCAAGTTAATTAAGTTCCATTACTCTCAATCAATTCATTGGCATCTTTTATGAAAACGTTTTTCATGCACCAGCTGGTCCACAATTCTCCAGGTTTAATAGATTTAAAGATTTGGCAAGGAAATTGTGAGAAAATCATTTTCTTCAGAAAAGTGCACCTGAAAGTCAAGCTCTGCAAATTATGAGGAGCTTCATTGAACTTCATTAAATCTCATTAACTTTAAATAACCGTCAATGGAAATGACATGCACTCATCTGAAAATGGGTTTCTCATGCTTATGAGAAACTATAATTGTATGATGAAATGAAGGATTATTTTAGTTCGTGTAAGCGCATAGTTGCAAAAGTTGTGGACTAATGAGTTTACAATTCACTTTCATGTAAAAAATACTACTCACTTCTTGAGCCATCTACTTGCTTGGTAAAAAAAGGCAGTTTAACTATTTTTGTGATGTCTCGAGGTGAGTGCGAAAGATTTTTCACCCGTGTTTCATTCTGTCTTTCTGTTATATTTTTGTGTTAAACAATCAATATATGAATGAAAGACACGTTCGTGACATTTACAGCTTCTTTTAGTTACAGAAAGGTTTGTCTATTATTGCCATAAACATTTGCAAGGAGTCAATATGGCAGATTTACTGTCCGAATAATCATAACTGAAAGCTTTCATTGTACAAGAGTTGTTAGAATTGCTATTTTATGCTGACTCCAACCTCGCCAATATGTCACAACCTCCTGTTAAAGTGTCTTTTTCATTACTTATGTTATATGACTGAAGAAAGGTTGTGGCAACCTACCCCTGGTTCCAGTACTACAAAAACGGGACTATCAATCAAGGGACTATCTTCAATTTATTTTTTCGTAAATTAAACCTTATTATGCTGATACGACGTTCTTAGACTGTGTACTTAATAAATGTTTAAGTTACTTGAACTTCATGCGTGAGCCAGTAAGAGTGCCTAGGTCTATATTCCAATACTGGCCTCTTATCTTCGCCTGAGAAGAGTGTGGTCTACTCTGTCCTTTTGGATACCAAGAGGTTGGCAGAAGCTGCACTCAGTGATGAAACCTGAGGAATCCATTTTAGGCAGGCGATGAATGAAGGGATTCCTCATGGTGAGAGTAGACATCACCGGTATTTTACAAACAGGCCTTCAAATTTCTTTCAAAGTTCGCCTTGAAAACTCAAGTAAAATTATAGCCAGTCATTAAAATAACAATAAACTTCAAATGTATCATTTGAATTCAGTTGATTTAGTTTTAAATGTTCAGTCATAGACCCTATTCGAGTTTTCCCGTATTACACAAAGTTGGTAATGTTGACATTTTTGTGCTTGCCTAAATTTGAAAATATGATAGATAGAAAAGCTTATCACATCAGTTAAAGAATAGCAAATTACCATTTTGTCTAAAAGCAGGATTCGGATAGATAACAAGAAATGTCTCCAGTCCCTTCTATTAATTCAATGCAAAATGGCTTTCGGTAAGGCACAGGGAAAGATAGCCTTCAACGGTTAGTAAATACAACCGGGGTATTTCTTAGCCCATGTTTGATTCTCAAATGATTTTAATTCCAAAACGACAAGACGAGAAATACCGAATTCTGCTACATGGTCATTCGAGTTTTACCTTAAATACACAAAGTTGACAACGTTGGCATTTTTGTACAACTTCTTATGTGAATAAATTGGAAACTGTTTTGAATTTTACTAATGATTTCTAACCTGCTCACCCCTGCACTTTTTCAGACTTTCATCAATGGACTCACTCCAGTGCGCCTGGTCTTCAGTTAAAGTAAAAATATTACTGGTTACCATACTTACTTGTATGATGTTCCAATGTCAAAATGTCATTATTCAATCAAGATCCCCATGTTCCCTTATTAATATCACAGTGTTCAAGCCAAAATCTACCATTTTTAGTCATTTTAACCAATAGAATGGCTGAATGGCAGCTGGCATGTGCGTTGGTGGGAATGTCTGTATCTATCCACTAATATTCAGAATATTTCTTTATTTTGTAGTTGTTTTAGTCATACACGTGGTGAGGGTCAAAATTGGAGTATTTCTTCCAAATTGTCAAAAGTCAACTCTCTGTTCCTTAATGTAAGATTTCATCAATAAATTTCCATTTGAACCGCAGTTAACTTTGATTTTAATAGCTATACCAGCAAAATCATTTGCGTGACTTATGGAAACCTTTTTTGATTTGCAAAAATGTTTGGTTTGTCTTGATTGTGATAACATTTAGTGTTGCCCGAGAAGAAGGATGGTTCAAAACTTCAAGATGAAACTTGCAATGGCAACTTCATCCAATAGCTAGAATATAATGCATGAAATTGGTTATTGTTGACGCCAGTGCCCGAGCCTTTGCAAGACGATCATCTCTTTTCTTTTAAAAAACACCTTTTTTCATTCAGAAAAAGAATAAATCTGTTGACCAAACCTGTTGTCCAGATGTTTTGAAAATTGTAAATTTAAAGACTTTTTTCGCACATCTTTTTATTCTATTCACATAGAACAACGATAGCAGCAGTGAAATCATTGATCGTACTTGGCGACGATCGGTCCACCACGGTTCCCCGTGGCAGGACCACGGTGGACCGGCTGTCGCCAAGTACGATCATTACCTTCTTCTTTATTGGTGGCTCGTTAGAGTCACCTTAGTGGTTGAGTCGATAGCCCCTTAACATCTCGGGACAAAGCCTTTGGCAGTTTTATGATAAGCATGCCTACTTTGACCTGCATTCATTGGTTGGAATTTGTTTACACAGAATGCTGTCATGACATCATTTTGCACGTGCCACCAATTGGGTCAACGATGCAAGGTCATTTTTATTTATTATTCAAGATGCAAATATTCATGTGCTCCGGCCCTTGGTGGTCAACATTTCATGAAGTGCACACACATCTCTCTCTGGGTTTTGTGATTAAAATTTTATTGACTAAAAAAGGTTTGGAAACTCAAACTAACGAGACCTGCTTTCCTTAAATTAGGGTTTAGTATATGTCTTCTAATGGGTAGAAATGTCTATTTTCTCTTGACATTGTTTCTTCCAGTACACATTTCTTATTCATTGTTTCTTGAATCGACAAAAGAGTCTTTATCATGTCTATTGTTAAAACAGGCTGTGGCCTTTTACGCACAGAGGGATGCAACGTAACAAAACACAACATTAACGTCACCTGGAAACCGTTGCTAAGCAGAGTTGTTTTCTAATTAATTAGCGCTGTGACAGCTAGAACTTGGGCATGATTACACCTGACTGCTTCCTGTGTAGATTAGACTCCCTTTGTATTGTTTCGACAATAATTCCACGATTTTCATCACAGCGAGTTTTAGGCATTTTATCATGATCGACATTTGAGATCTACTTTTACCAGGGGGAATTGTCCTTTCATGCGACATGCAACTCGGTGTTTCATGAACCATCAATTACGGTAGATATTGCCGCATTTCTGACAATATTAGGCCATTACACAGAAAATTAATGAAGAGAAACGTTAAAAGCTAAATGGGTAGTGAATTTATTATACCTCACTGTGTCCTTCGATTTTGCAAATTGATAGCAAATTTGGCCATAGCAAATTCGCAGACTGCATTCCTTGTACTTCTGTCACTTACCAATCGAATGAACCGTGCCCTAGGGGGCAAGTTACATGGCCTCTGCCCAGTTGTAAGGGTAAAGAAACATGTTATGGAAACTGTAGCCTCGAGGGCATCGTAGCAATTGAAAGAAGTACAATGATTGACTCTTGCATGTATACATTCGCAGCCAGTAAAAATAAACCATTGTTTGCTGAAGTATGACAAGATCAACTCAAGCATGTCAAAGATTCCTTATTCGAGATTTTCCTAAATAACACAAATCTCACATTTCTGGCATTTTTGTACAGAACTGACATCGTTTGCAAAAACGTGCCTCTGTAAACTCACAATACTAACCATTATTGGTTTAGAAGTCCAATGCTTATCCACTCTGCCAATCTGTCATGCCTTGCTGGTCTCAGACTGTTATATCCTTATAAAGTCATGCTCTGTTGAATCTAGAAAAGATCCAAGTCCAAAATGTGAAGTGGAGCATGAAACAAAATTCAGTTAAAGAGCTTCTATTCAACACAAGGCTGAGTGGCAGAGTGGATAAGGCACAAGACTTGTAAACCTTTGAAGGTCAGTGTTGTGTGTTCAGTACCCACCGGAGGCAATTTTCACGTTTGCAGGAACTTCGATGTCAATTATGTATGAAAATGCCAAAAATGTCAGATCGAATCAGAATGTCGCCATTGATTACGATACATCGAAGAATCGTAGCATAAGCCTTTTAGTTGACAGTTTTAACCGCAGACAGCAGCATTGTATTTCACTGTTGAAATGTGTATGATGAATATATTTGCTGAATAAATTCATTTGCTTGTTGACATGTAAGTGTTGGCTGGTTATGTCTTCATATTCTGTTGTTTTCGATCTTTTCACTTATCATATACAAGCTGTTTTACTTCGTAGGAATTTCAATACTTTTTTACTCAATAAAGTCAGTGGTATGCACAGCCAGAATTTTTTTTTACCATTTAGTCACACAGAATTAGTTAGTAAAAAAGAAGAAAGAAAGAAATGTCTTTTTATTTGTATTTATTGAGTGCAAAACAAGGAATAAATTGTAATAGCTTATATGTTAAGCATTAAAGTGATGGAAACAAATTTATTCATTGCCTGTATGAGTTTCTTGCAATTTCTCCATTCTATCTTGTAAATGTTTGTTCTCTTTAACAACTTGAAAATGAATTCTAATCCAATAAGATGACATTGTATGCTCTGACGTTTCAGGCCCATTTGCTCCATCACTTTGATCCTGCTGTTTCTTTGTGCCTATTTGCAAGAACTTCTTGCGGTAAGAAATGTTGACATTCCCAAATACCCTCTTTATTGTAGATGAATTTGGAAAGTAATACACATGCCAATCATCTCCTAAAATTGAATTCAACTCTTCGACACAAAATGTGTTTTTAAATGGTTGACTCAAATCTACATCTTTCACTGGAAACAACTGAGCAAAGTTTGCTGGGCACAACGGCAAATCAACACCTACACTTTTTATTGTACTGTACTGACCACGATTACCTCCACTTAAAGCGGAGAGTGACTTAAGAATTGCGAACTTGAGAGCACTGATTTCATTAGAGGCATGTGAAAAATCATTTGCCAGCATTGCCTGTAAACAAAAAGAGAAATTCATTGCTGAGAAAGTAAGAGAAACATATAAAATGTGTGCGATAATATATTATTTATTTCTTTGCGGCACAGAACAAGAATAGTTATCTTAGTACTATAGAACGTCTTTACTGCTTAGCCCTTCTGCGAAACAACAAAGAGCACATGTGATTACTTGGTAATTTTGCTTACTGCTTCTGCGGCTGCAGATTCATTAGAACAAGAAGTAGCTAGATTGGGCATCTCCTGTGTCAGGACTTTGTCAGTTTCAGCAGCAACATTTTCTTGGTCACGATTTTGTGATGGCATCACTGTATTCTGGGTATGTCCTGACTTCTCTAACCATTTCCTTTGCTTACGTAAAATCTTCAAATTGCTCTTTCTCTCAATTTCCTGCAGAATATGGAATTTCTTCAAAAAGTAATTGCCATTTGCGTAAGGATCATCGGCAGATGATTCTTTCTTGTCATCTATTTCTTCCATGTAATTCTCAAATTGCAGGAATTCAGCTTCGTAGTACTCAGTCGGAATATTCATATCCCAAAAAGTACTGAATCTTGGAGGAGGTCTTCTGATCCTGCTGCTTGGCAATTTTTCTGTTTAAAAACGTAAAATTAATAATATCTGTGGAAATAAACAGAGAGAAATTAAAACATATTTTATATTATTTAAAATTGCCATTTATTACCTGGCACAACTATTTTCTTGACATAGTAAGGAGCTATGTAAGCAGGGTCAGACATTTTGCATCTGGAAGATCTCGCTCTACTTTTTTCTTTAACAACCTTCCTAATCACAATCTTACTACTTTCATTGCTTTTCTTTCTTTTGTTTATGATCTTCTGCACAGAAGGGCCTCTATTATCTCTCCTCTTGCGCATAGCCTTCAAAGACTTCTTAGCTCCTTGTGCAAACTTATAAAGTTTTATAGATTTGATACTTTTCATTTCTGCATCGGTATCTTTGTTTTCCAGTTGATTTCCTTCTTCCAATTTCACCTGAGGCTCAGAATAAACAGATTCCACTGCAGCCACATCAAAATTTAAATTCTCATACTGTAATGGCTTTGAAACAATTCCATCCAAAAGCAATGTGCTCTGCTGCTGCGGCATGAAAGGACCATCCATAATTATTCCCATAGGCACTTGATTGCCATTTTCATCGAAAGCATAAACTACAGTGCCGTTCGATAGCACTGCAACTTCTTCGAAAGCATCCTGACTGTTACAGGGATGTTGTTCGGATGTTCGTACAATATCTGCAAATATTAAGCGATAAAATAAATTTAATGTATGATTTGCAGCAATTTATATTCATCATAATAGCAATACATAAGAAAACGCTGAAATCGTGAATAATCTTTGAATCTGTGAGGGCGCTACTTTTTTGGCGGGAAAAAATTCTGCTGGAGATTTGGCTGGAAGTCAAGTTTTTCATCACACACATTTTCCCACACAGTACTCCAAGCCGCCATCTTGGTTCCGTGCGAATTTGGTGTAGAAAAGGAGTCTTTACATCGTTATTACGTCGTTATTTACACGCAAAATCAAGTAAGTATGAGTAGTAGTTATTAGCAAAGCAGTACCTAATTACTGGAAATATTTATTGTAATGAAATTCAATGTAACCATCAATAAATTGTCTTTAAGACAAAGACAAAATTATCTGTTGCGCAATTTTCATATCATGAATAAAATTGCAAGGAACTGTTTAGAACACTACATTGCCTTTTGTCTTGCTTTCAGCAATGGCTACCAGTGGACAAGGAGGCAGTGACAGCAATGGTGAAATGGATGATTTGAGCAAACGACTTTCGAACATTTTCCTCAATGAAATGGATGAAGATGACAACTACGTGTAAGCAAATTGCCAGCTATTCTTTGCGAATCAAAGCTGTAACGTGTGCACTGTACCAAGTGAAATGTTCAGAAGTAAATGGATGTCTTGAAAATTATAATTTAAATAGCTTGTACATATTGCTAATTGTTCTTCTTTTTACCAGAGCACATTTCGTACCAGCACAAACACCAGGCCAACAGTCCAGTGTACTCTTCCAAAATCCAGCTGTCCCTCAGCAGCAACAAAGCACAACCGGTGTGCAACAACAGGCCACTGGAGTTGCTCAGGCACAAGAAGTGCAGTCACCAGATGCGGATTTAATTGCTGTTGCCACTCAACAAGTTGCAGCTGCTGTGGCACAACCACCGGCAATTGCAGTTGATGCTGTTCTGGCTGCCCAGCAACAGCAACCTGGATCGGTTCTGGATGTACAGAGCCAACAAGTTCCACAGGCACCTCCATCTGTGCAACAACAACCAGATCAAGCAGCTGCTGTTGCCGCAATGCTAAATTAACAAGGAGCTCTTGCACTGCAACAAGCAGCACCTGTTCCTGCCACTCTTGCTGTGCTGCTTGTGAATGTACATAACCAAGCAGTTGTACAACCAGCTCAATCGATGCAACAACTAGATCAAGCAGCTGCTTTTGCCGCACTTCTAAATCAACAACCAGCTGCTGTACTGCAACAACAAGCAGCTGCTCCTGCCCCTGGTCCTGTCGCGCCTGCACCACCAGCTTTGCCTGGCCAATTCTCAGCATTTGAAGGTGGACCACAAGGTGCAATGCAATCTGCTTTACTACTGTCATCGTCAGGCATGGGCCAAAGTTCGTCATCAAGTTCTGGCACTAGTTGGGGTTCACAGGGACCTACAGCAGCATGCAGACCGACATTCAGAAGTCTAAACGTCAGCAGCAGACTTATCTTTGATGCGTATGTATAATTGTTTTTTAATAATGATTTAACTTAGTTCCATTTTGTAAAACATTGAATCATGGATTTCTACTAAACTTTACTTTCATTCCAGGTTGGCAAACATGTTTTGGAGTGATCCAAGGTTTCTGAGGTCATACGTCGAAGCGACTTTCCGACCTCGTGCTGCGCAACCGAATGAAGTGACCTTACTGATTCTGAGTGTCTTCAATCCAGGATTAACCTTTCCTGTAAACATCCCACAAGAATTCCTGATGAACATCTGGATAACAGTGATATGTCAACTGGAAGGTGATGAAGAATCGTCCGTTGATCAAAGTGGAAACCTGCAAATACCTGCAACACCACAACAACCTACCAGGGCTCAGATGCTGTGAGGGAAATTACATTTTTTCACGACTTTCTGCAGTACGTCATGTTAAGACATGAATTAAAATAATTTTGCCAAATACTTCTAAACGTTTCATGACAATTCTATGTTCAGTGCCGATTTATCTCAGAATGTCCCACCAGCTATCACTGGAAACACACAGTTCAGACAAGCATCAGGTATAGTGCAGCAAGGAGCAGTTGCAGTAAATCCGAATCTTCTACCACCGATGCCAGCTCCAAGTGCACAACAGGTTGTTGCACCGCAACAGCAGGTGGCAAATGTAGGAGGCATTTCACGTAGTTTGCAACTGGTGGCAGGCCAACAAGTGATGCCACAACAGAGTTCTATGAACACACCGATCATGACCTATGGTCAGTTGCAGAGACTTATTATGAGTCAAGGTCAACGTATTCAATTTCAAAGGAGACAAGATGGTCAACCTCCCCTGTGAAACATTTCACGAGGTTTAAGTGAAACATTTGCGCCTATGTAACATCCGTTGTGCAGTGCGTGCAGAATAGTTTTGAACTATTCTTTATTTAGTCAGTAAATTTTTTCAGAATCTTGCACTTCATAAAGGTTAAGTTATTATGGAACATTGTTACAAATATTACCATGCACAACTGAATAAGGCAATATTATAGTAAACTATTCTTTGCCAAGAATTTTAAGTATTTGACAACTAGGAACTAGTTTTGGATCAAGACAAACTGCTGAAGTTTCACTTGAACTAAGAAGATCACTTGAAATTATTTTTTACAAGTCATACTTTTAAAACTAGTCACAACTTGTCACATTCCAGTATAACTTGAAGATTTGGTTAAAAAACAAATCACAAAAACTCTAAATCAAAAGCTATTCTCAATAGCATTTGACCTTGACAGTATTAGCCTTAAGTACTCTACACTGGGTTTTAAACAATGTTAAACATTTATGAATGAGACAATGTGATAACTTTCATTATCCAGGTGATGCTAATGACTTCAAAAAGTCCAGGAAAACTAATCACAAGGCAGTAAAAGCACAAACTACCTCATCCAAGAAAAACTGGAGATCAGCTGCTAAGACATCTTCAGATGAAAATATTAGAAGGAGCTGCAGGACATCATAATAGTCTAGAATATTAACATTTTTATCCCTGTTTTGGACACTGTTAAATTCAACAGATGTCTGTTGTACATTTTAGTACACAAAACATTTTTGTCTCCTTTGAAACGATCACGTGTGACTTTGATTTGTTAGTGCAAGAGATTATCGGTGTGGTGCACACAGTGCTTAACGATTTTATTTTTCACTTGAAAAATATTGTACTCGGACTTAGAAATGATATTGAATGATTAGGGAAATAGCTGTCTTTACATTGTTGTGAACAATGTATTTGATTGGATTTGTATGAAGTGCAATTTCCAACATTCCGATACGTGCGAAGTTTGTGATGAGATTACTGATCGCTGTGATGTGTTTGTACGATCTTAAAGGGTCAGCGATATTTTTATGTCAGCAATTTTGACAAAGTTTTATATGTTGTTTAAAATGTATTTAGCCAGTAAACATTCTCAAAGATCATTAAGCCAAAAGAAAATTAATTACCTTTTTGCTCAACTGAGTCCTCTGGAGGACACGCATGCAATACTGCCGGCTGCATGTTGATCTCTGCTGCAACTGCCCATTTTTCTTCAACAGACTCACTGCAATTCTGTTGCCGTTCGTCTTCAAGACTAACATGTAAATCAGCTGAAAAGAGATTGGACTTGTTTATTAGATGATTGTTTGTTTGCTTACGTAAAGCAAGTTATTTTGTAAGACTATATATCATGTACCGATTTTTTACCCTTTTACAATAAAAACATTTATAATTAAATTTTTCAGTGCATTACCTTTTTCATCCAATTCCATATTAGTCTATTTTCTTTTATGATTTGGGAGAAATTTCCTACAACACGTGCTTCTAAGTTCTCTAGTTTCAGTCCGTTTACCTTTGAAGTAAATGACCATCACTTAAGGAGTCATTCAGGCTTGACGACTTGATCCATTTCATTGAGTACGGTTTTACCATGACTTCAGTTGGCCAATGTTTACAAATCACATTAAGACTTGTCACACAACAAGCCTGATTTCGCTGAATTATCTCAGTGAAATTCTTCCGGTCATTCCCATCATGACAACAGTTAATCGCATAAATGACTTTGCTTTTACCGAAATGAGAAAAGACCTCTTAGAATGCAGGAAACTGAATAAAATTTGGAAAAAATTGCACAGTGATGAGTCAAAAACCAATAAACAACTACAGAAGTGTCTGCAGCAATATAAATGAAATGTAACGAAGCTGTGTAATGAAATTGAGTTCTTGCAATCCAGGTTACAAAAGATACAGAATCCAAATCCTGTTAAAAAATCATGAAAACGAAAGTATTGGCCTGAGATTAAGAACGAGCAGACTAAACAGCGTAGATTGAGTGAGTACAAAGAATCCATTTTCAAGGAGATAAAACAAATAGATCTTTGTCATAGAGCAGAATTGACATTATGGATTCATAATGAACGTATTGCCTTTAGTTGGGCACCCAAAGATTTCAAAGACCCCCCTGCAAGCAGTAAGTCCACAGATATGCAATTCATGATGGAGCACAGTTACTCTTGCAAGCCAAAGGATGTAGATGAAAGGGAGGACTATGAGGATATCAATCATTCAGAAATATATGACATTACTAGTAATTGGAAAAGGGATCACATAAGAAGAGTCATTTATGTAATGGACTGCTTTCGTATTTCTCATGAAGCTTATCATGAATTGAGGCTGGTTTCTAAAGGACATTTGCCCCCCATTGGCAAAGTTGCAGCTGAGAAGAAAGTAATGTCCAATGAAATACCTTACATAAAACATCCTACAGTGAGTTCTTTTATTCATATTCAAGCCTTTACAATGGGTGCTGCTTACAACGAGTTACGTTACAACGAGCACCCGCCTACAACGAGTAGATTTCTTTGCATCCAAATCATTGATAGCAGTGTTAAAAAATTCGGTTACTACAAGCACCCTCCTACAGCGAACAGTTTTCTTTGCATCTATTTCCTCATTGTCAGCGGGACCCAGGGTACATTTTTCAGCTACTATTAATATTCATACTGTATTTTACATTATCCTGAAATCAATGCATTGTACTGAATTACTAACAATTAACAGGAAGATGCTGTAAGAAGACCACTGATAAGTGTCATACAGTACTTGAATCTGCCACCATTAAAGAGTGTAAGCATCACAACATTTACCAGCCAGCAGTACATAAAATTACATGTATTTCAAAGGCAAATTTTATAATGAATATGTTACCTAAAATTCCAGAGAAAATATATTTTGAAATTTGCTACTGATGGTGCAGTATTAACTAATACGAAAAGTGCTGTACAAGGAACAATTAAACTAATTCCATGTGATGTCACTGGTAAAGTATTTGTACCCACTGATTTCCCTGCTTATGTGGACAAAGAAATTACACTATACTACTACATAGGTACGTCCATTTACAGCCCTTGGATTTTTACTGACCACGTGCGTAGTACCAGAGGAGGTACTGTTTTCACAGGTGTCTGTCTGTCCAGAGGGGTGGGGGTAATCAGTCCAAGCTGGGGGGAGTACTCAGTGTAGCTGGAGGGGGGGTAATCTGTCCAGCCAGGGGGGTTACTCAGTCCAGCTGGGGGGTACTCACTCCAGCTGGGGGGGGGGCAAGACTCAGGCTGAGTGCCCCCCTGACACAATTCAGGCTGAGTCCCCCCCCCGGTACAAGTCAGGCTGAGTACCCTCCCCCCCTCACAATTGGGCTATGCCATGGTTGGTATGCCTCTTGTGTTCACGCAGGAGGACTTTCTTCTTTGTCAATATAAACCAGAAGGACCTGTAGTAAAATTCACCAAAACCACCAGATGGCTCTGAAATCACGAGCGGCATGCCACATTTTGCTGCAGCAAATTTGCCGCCAAAAAAAAAAACTGTTCCCGCTTCCATACAGGGAATTTTATTCCCTGTTTGAAATGCTGAACTACTAGAAACAAAAATGAAACAAATGTCAGAGTGCACAGATTAGAAGTTTGAGCTAAAATAGCTGTATTCACATGTCTGAGACATTTTCAAATCAATTTATTTTGGGTAAGAATAATTTTAAAATTCAAATATAAAGATTTTGTAATCAATTGTGTTCTTGGTAACATTTTTAAGGAAAAAGAATCATATGAGAACCAAATGAAGTTTGGCAAACATACTTTTCAAGAACTTACTGATATTAGAAGAGAAGGATTAATACTACAGGGAGTCAAACACGAAATTAATGTTGTCTTTTGCTGTGATTGGAAAGCAGGGGCTTGTATTGAAGGTAAATAAAGGGATAAATCATATGGTTTCAGTGTGGCCCTCCTCCATCCATTTTAGCATATTTTCAAAAGAACATTTCCTATTCCAGGACTCAATTCACCCACATCAAAATATTTTTGTCGCTACTGCTATTGCAGTAAGGATGAAATAAGTCTGCTAAGGGGTAGGTTTCATTTTCTGTATTTGCCAATTGCTTACATATCTTCAATACTATTTAGCCTATAATAAGTCTGCTACTTTTCAGAGTATCTGCACTGGCCAATTGAAAGGACTTATTCTGAACACCTTATTCTAATGTCCGACAGCAAAAATAAAAAAGGATGTATTCAGAAGCCAGTAATTGAAATTGAACCTACTGATTGCCCACCTGACATGCTACATATGAAGAAAGCTATTATTACAAAATTACTGAATCAGGTAGTTGATTGGGTAATTTTGCAAGGCAAAGAAGACAAACTTCTAGGACAGATGAAGGAACACAAGATTCCTTTCATGTGAGATATTTTCACCCAATTATTTATTCAATAAATCAGGCACTTTACACTGTATTTTTATTTCACTTTACATTATGAAATGAATTAATTTGTCTGTTAAAAAGTCTGTACAAGGAAGAAAGAATTGATGGATCAAATAGTGGGGTCAAATGGAGCTGTCCCAATATACATGCCTTAATGGACATACTCAAAAATATCAAGGTTGACACTATATTAGACAATGTATTTGATAAGAGACTTAGTTCTCTTGAAGATCTCACTGTAGTTCAACTGAGAGAGGAATGCGAGACCAGAAATTTGTCAAAGAAAGGAAAGAAGGTAATTTATTACAGATGATATTGTAAACGTCAAGAATCAAATGGATGTTGAAAGACAAATAACAGGTCATTGTGGAGTGCCCTATTTAGTAGAACCTTGCTATTTTCACCTATTTGGGAAGGGGGGCAGTTCCCTTCCTTATTGGGAAGATGCCATTCATCTGAATTTAAATTTACCCTGCACTTTCAATCACCATCTAACGATAAATAAATTGCAGGTCGAACTGGTGGAACATTTACATTTGGTACTAGGTGAAGATGCTCAAGTGAGATCATACTTTTTGCCCTGTCTTAAAGCTGAGAGAAACACCATGTTACTCTGTGATTTTTAGTTGCCTGTCATTGTTCCTTTGCTTGTAGCTAATAGACTGGAGGAAAAATAAGGGCAATGAAACAGATTATAAATCTTTCTTGGATGTATCAGCTTTGAAAGTAAATTGTTTTTTTTTCGGTAGAAATACATATAATTCATATTTGTGACATTTCACAAAAGGTAATGTTACCTTGCAAAGATTAGATTTGTATTTTCAGAAGTTGTGGGATGATCTGAAGAATTTGATTGAATCAGTCAGAGATATCACTGACGTTGGTTACAAATTGAAGTCAGCACTTTACAATTGGGGTTTGAATTACAGGTAACTTAAATGCATATGTTAAATAGAAAGGATAACTTCATTTCTAAAGGAATCTTAATGAAATTTTTTTTTATTTTCAGAGACACAACATTTGACAAGGATATTACTCCGTACATACATGTATTCATTTATCATTCTAATTTTTTTGCTGAGCCATTTGGTTGCTTGAAAGCCTTAGAAATGGAGGCAGTAGAACAGCTTAATTATGTTAACAAACTAGTTTTCTTTGGTGCTTCAAACCATGGTAGAGATCAATTCACTGTAACAGAACAGGTATTTAACAGTCACCTGAATAACCCATTATTTGGCTCAACTGAAAGTCGGTCCCACAATACTGGTACATTTATATGACACAATGAAATATTATATGAATTACATTTCAGATAATGAAACATTCCACAAGGGCAATTGTAGCTAAGGTGAACAACTTGAAAAGAAAGAAGATGTATTACTGCCGAAGGAATTAGATGAGAATTTTTTGAGGGCTACCAATAATTTAGGCTTTCTATTTCTAAAAGGTATGACGTAATTTTGTTACCTCCTTAAGGGATGATCAGTGGGTATAAAAAGCTTGCGCACTGCACAAATCTTAACTTTGCGATCTGTGCTTCAAGAAAATGAGTCTCAAGAGAAAGCTTCAACCTATTGAATCTGATGAGAGCACTATTTGTTTCTCAAGTGGAAGCGAGACAGAGAGTGCAAGTGAGAATGGTTTGTCAGAAGGATGCGGCAAGAAGTGTAGATTTGCCAAAGAATTACCTGAAATTCAGGTCCTTCATGTGGAAGCAGGTCCAGTTGACAGGGCAGTTCAGATAATTAAGTTTGAGTCGGTGCCTAAATCTCCTGATTTTATTGAAGTACTAAAAGTCGTACCTCCATCTGAGGCTGGTGAGTACAGTAACCTAGAATATGCAGTAACTATGTAGCCTTAAGGAATATTCCTTTCCAATGGTTTAAAATAAAGAATTATTTGTGTACTTCAAAATCAGCTAAGCCAAGTACCAGCACTCAACATGAAGACTCTGACGAAGGCGCGCCAATTGAAATGAACACTGTTCCAAAGGGTAATTGTTCTTCTTGAAGAGAAATCGTACAATTCAAATAATATGTAGTGAAGCAATATTATCCATCTCGTATTATTCATTCTTTTGTTCACAGATGACAATCAGGATGCGCCAAAGTGTGAGACTGATGAAGAAACTGAAAGTGGTGATGATCTGGATTTGGGCTTATTCTATTACGATGAAGACTATGAGAATGTGAATGATCTGGGCATTCCAATAATACCCCATAGTCCACCAAAGAATGGTAAAGGAATGAAGCGAACATTTACTGTTATTAAAACGTTATTGACTTGAAACTTAAATCTCAATCCATTTTACAATATTATATCATATTGTCTTCTTGTAAGATTCTACGGATGATGAGCTGCCAGATTTACCTCCAATCGATGCTGTGACTATGCATTCAAATGGAGCGGATGGTCAGTACGCATTGCTGAACAATTGATTGGAATATTGAAATTAGAATAACATTTTTGTAGCCGTTAATTTATAACAAATTGTCATGTTATGCTTGTCAGATGCCAGCAATTTGGTAGCGTTGCAGAATGTTCAGATGGCAATGAATTGCAGCTCAAGCGATGAAAGTGTTTTGCACTGTCCCAGCCCTGTGTATCCCAATCAGTTGGCTGACCCAATAGTATACAGATTGTACTGTGATCAAGTTGATGGTACATATGTAAAGACTGCATCATTTCATCACCAAACATTAAATAGTCTGTTGCATAGTTCTGCAATCGCATAATACATCCATTACAGTAATAATTGTGATTTCGCATTATGAGGAATCCAATTTTTATGTCACTTGAATGGGCTTATAGTCAGGAGTATGAAATATTTTTCCATTTGTCACTTAAATTTAAATGATAATTTTTGTACTTATATTATTTCAGATGATGAAGAATAGATTGGTGACTTGAATTGGAGGCCTTTTGTAACACAATAGCAGACATTTTTGGATTTTCTTTTAAAATTTAAATGACATATATTGCCATGAATTCATGTCTGGTTCTTATATTTAATAAATATTATTGCGTTGAAAATTAATAAATTTCATCAGACTTGTTGCGGGTTTTTAAATTGAGTGGCGCCCCTGGACACAGTGCGTATACGCCAATGTACATCACAAATGTGGAGAGACAAGTCATTCACTTGAAAAGTTAACGGATTTTGTCAAATTTATTTTGGTGCTCCCACTGAAAGCAGGAAAATGGCAGAAAGGTTACGCGTTATCCATTACAAGAATTTATTAACTGGACAATAATGTTTTAATTAATAGTATTGTTAAATAGTGCGTTAACTTGATAATTCTCAATTATCGTCCATACTTGTTGCCGAAGGGACCCTTTACCACTGTCCTGCCAGGCTGTGAGCACAGCTAATTAACAATTGCAGATTAGGAAGAAATTTATGAATCCATTTATATTATTTTTAGCGAAGATAAGCAATCACAGTCAAATGTAGTACAAGGACGTGGACTAAGAGAATGGACAGATGATGAAATGATAAAAATGGTAGAAAAAATATTTCTCGGTTACACATACAGAGATGTAACAGATGGAACACATGTTCCAATGTCAACATTGTGGACTAGGTAATAAAGTACATGGACGCAAGTTTGCATTATGTAATTTTAAATAAATTATCCTGAACTAAGTCATTTTTTCTAGGAAATACATATTTCAAGTAATGTATTTCAGAGTGAAATCCAAGTATGGTGGGCAAATTAGACCAAAGACCGGTTCACCTGGTATATTTCCACATAAGCTTGAAAGTGACTTGGCCCTGTTTTTAAAGCATTGTGACTTGCTGCGAATTCCTAGGACAAGACAGCATTTTAAAGATGACATAAGACACTATGTCCAGTACAATAACCTAACATTTAAAAGGCTTACTGAGGATGGTCCAGGTAATTTCTGGGCTGAATGTGAAATACTATTTTTTTACCAGTCAGATGAAAAGTATGGAATAGAAATAATATACCACTCTTTTGTGACACAGGTAGAACATGGATGGATAGATTTGCTCTTGACTGGAAGGAATTGGTTGACTTCAAGATGAAAGGAGTTGTTTTCAATATAAGAAATGATCCAATTACAATGCGTTCTTGGGTCACTGAGAGAGATGGTTACACTAGGATTCAAATATTTACGAAATTGTTCATGAGCCGAAAGTACATTTTTGTGATTGAATTGAAAGAGCTGGAAATTGTTGCATCAAACACTGTGAAATTTCCAGTTATGGTAAGTAATAATGTTTAAAAAAAATTTACTCTTGTTATTGTCTGCATCATTAATTTTTATAGAATTACAAGGAAAACCTGTCACGGTATATTTCAAATGTTTTTTTTTTGCAATCCAGATAACATACAATGCTGATGGTGACATCCTACCAGTTTTCGTTGCCCATAGTGAAAACATTCCACAGGCAGTGCAAGATGCAATGAAGGAGTTGGTTGTGTTCTGTCAGACCGTAACAGGGCAATTTGATGCCGATTCTCTGATCCAAATGATAAAAGAAATACATAGGTATTTAACATAGCATGTTGCAAATGTGTTTCCCAGCATTTGGAAGGTTTCAAACTGATATTGTTTTTGCAAAAAAAATGTGTATCTTCAGGTTCTTGGCAGACAGAGAGTTATATGACTCACCCATTGTGTATTTGTCACCACTTGTATCCAACTGCTTCGGATATACACTGTGGGATCTGTGCAACCAGTACCAATTTGTCATTCAAACTGTGCCTCAAAATATTTACAACTATTTGAGGACGGCAAACCTGGGATTTTTTGAAAAGTTTGATAAGAAAATGAAGGAAGAAGTTAGAAAACAGTTGAGTATTGAATGTGAAGTTCAGTATTTCTCAGAAACATTTACAAAATGTTTACGTAGCTATGTACCTGACGAAATTCTTTTCAGATTTCCTCAAGCAACTGGTCACTGTTTTATTTACAATTTCCTGGATATTATTTCATCTGTTATCAAAACAGCAAAGTTGGCATGTCATCTGAGGAATTCCTGCCGGCATTTGAGGATTGTCACAGTTGTACCAGAAATTGAATCCGGTGTTGAAGAAATAGACATAATTATCATTACATATCACGAATCAATAAAATTCTCCACGCTGCATACACAGCACCAGGAAACATCAATGTGATACAATTGAGGATATTTTAAGGAACTTTTTGCCTGTAAATAATTTTTGCCACCATACACACTATGTCGACTCACTTTGAGTGAAAAAAATTTCTGGTAAAATTTTTCAGCCTGAACCCACACTTTTACCACATGTATGACATAGTCACAGCAACAACCCCCCCCCCCCCAATCACAATGACAAATGCAAGTTCCCTTTATCCGATTTTTGCACTCAAGGAACCAAAGTTGGAAGTTCCTTACAAGCCCATTCCCCCCCCCAACGGGACAAATGGAAATATCGTGCTTTCACCAGATTGTCACTCAGCAAAAATGCTTATCCAACATCAGCCCATTGATTTCACCATTACCTCAATTTGATAATGAGCATGATTTGAATAATTTATATTTCAGGATGACCCCGACCTTATTACGGACGATGTAATCATTCACCATGAAGATGCTGCTCACCATCAATCCTTGGAGCAACCCCAAGAAATGTTACCTCAAGATAACCCTGATTTGCCAGATTTGATTGAGGAAAATGATCAGTGATTTACCGCTTTTGAGCTTTGTTCCAATGCTACATTTTTAAGTCTGCAATAAATGTTTCCAAACAAATCAATTTCATTTCTTTTTATGATGGAAATTGAAAGAATTGTCAGCTAAAGATAGGTAGGGGTCAGGAAACGACTCACAGCAGAATGCAAGTCCAATTCTCCATTGAAAATTAAGTATATTGTAAACATTAAGAGCAATGCAACTAACTGTCACATTTTGTAGAAAATTGCAGGGTAACATAATGCTTTGAGGGACAAAGAAAATAGATGTCGGGTCATGTGTGGGAAATTCTATCGATTGGTAAAAGCATGGCGGCATTTTGATTCGTTGTTTTATTTGGGAGAAACTTGATTGAGAGTCTAGACATTATTTTTATTCTTGATCCCACTCAATTCTCACAAATGGTTAATTTTTACCGTGGACATGGATATCTTCAGGAACTACGCAACAGATAAACGGAGACTTCCTTGTTACGATTTCTCAAGAATTGTAATAACAACAGAGTAGCTATGAGGGTCTAAATTGCAAACTGGAAAATAGTTTCTTCTGTGCTGTTGGTACCAATTTATTGTACTTAAAAACTTTGGCACCTTTCGTCTATTGACAGGAGCTCACTTTCTATGTTGATAATTTCATCTCGGCCTGTCTTTGTTCTCAAGGCAATCAGAGATGAATTTACCAACAATAGAAGTAGCTCTGAATAGAAGTGTCACGCAAAGTGGCATGTGCCACTTCTACACCTGGAATCAAAAATTAAGAGTTTTACATAGGTAGTGTAATACACATTTTCTAGAAGAAAAATTGTATGCTGGGGTCTCCCAATCTTCGGGGTAAGGGGAGGGCCCGGGCCCCTGCTCCCCCCCGATCTGCTAGTGAACTATCACCATATAAGATGTCTTTCAAGTAACACCTGTCAAACTTAATTATTCTAAACATTAAAGCCAGAACTTTTTTATGACATTTTCATACTTATGACTACCAAGAAAATTTACCAACAATATTAAGTGAATTTCTCAAAATCTAAAAAGTTTCAAATATTATTTTGATACATATTACTAAACTAAACTACTGGTACATCTGCTCTTTCTGTTTATGCATAAATTATTCATGTACAGATCTATTCAAAAATATAATTATTGGTACTTCTTAACTTGTTTTCAGGTCTGAAAGGGACTGGAATCTCAAGTTGCTCACGATTAGCCATCTTCAGATTGTGATAAATCTAGGGAATGCCAGAAATATAATAGAAATATAATTGACTAATAGATTATTGTAAATACCATGGATATAAATCATAACCTGTTGTTTAAGTTGTTCACCTCACAAGTGGTTATAAACACTATGTTGAATATAGAGCAGCAGACTTTTGATGATTGCAAACTTACAGTACACTACTACTGTGGAAACTGCTGTAAAGCAAACCTGTAATTGACTGTACACTGGTCATTCTTGACCATCACAAAGAACTTGTCCTGTGAAAAGGATGAACTTTGTTACACTGTGAAACTGTGGATGTGTGCCCTGTGGGAATAGCCTGCCACAAGTCTCAAAGGTGTGACACTTTGAACAAATGGAATAGTGGATGTGTGGAGTAGCCACAAGTCCTATTTAATGTTCTTCACCTAGACAACTGGAGAAAGCAGTCTGACCAATTCCTGGGAGACCACCTCCAACACTTGTCTGTGGGTTAGAACTGTGAACCATGATGAACCTGGACAACAGGAGTAGCCATCTGACCAATTCCTGAGAGATCATCTCTAGAGAGTTGTCTGTGGGTGGAAGAAACTACAAAGCTAACTGTGATACATGAACCTTTCTAAGGTAAGACCTGTAAGGTTAAGGTAAAAACCTTATCTGTGGTTTACCAACAAGGAAAACCTAAAGGAGAGGATTACACATCCTGAGCATAGACTCTGGATGAGCCCATCAGCAGTGCCACAAATAGTACAGAGTGTACCACTCAAACATAGGAATATACTTACTCAAAAGCAGTATGTCTTGCTCTTCACTAGAGGATTATGGTGTAAGTGCTGTGTAATCATCATTTTAAAGGAAGTAGTCTGTTATGAGAGTCAGTGATGTCTCATAGGTTTCATTGAAGGCTAAGACTATTGTTATTATGTTAAATAGCTTTTACTAACACTTTCTAAGTGCAATAAATCTGGAGTGAAGTTAAGAGTCTTTGTGCTTTCTAAAGCACATTACCTATCAAACAGATGTGAACCTGACAAACAATACAACCTAAAACACAATGACAAGTACCATCAGGCAAGCTGAGTTAAAGAAGTCCCAATAGTCCATCAGAAATGGAAACTAGATGTCCTCCAACAGAGAGGCAAAACAAGACTTTCTCTAAAATAAAGTTAACCGTTCCAGTAGATCTGTGATATCCAGTGAAGTTAAGGAAGAAAACCAGTCAGGTTCACTATCAACATACACGCACTCTTTTGTAATATATCCAAAATTTTTTGTCACTTCAAACAGCCATTACTCCAAAAGTATCAATTCCATAAAATAATCCTTGATACAGCTACAGATCTATATCCAAATAGCAGGCAGCGAAAATTTCAGACAGCTAGCATCAATATTTATGTGTATTTCTTCGGTTTGAAGTTGCTCTGTAATCTAAAATTTATTATTACATTGCATAACCTTGATCTCATTTACAACAGTTTCTGTTGACATTCCAACTCAAAATGAACTCACCCTTTACCTTATTGGGCAAAATTCCAAATTCTCTCTTTTTGTAAGGTAATGCTCTCAAGTACAAAGAGGTGTCCTGAACACTAATCAAAATTTTTTAACATGTACATAATATATTTTGCACCCTGTGTGGAGTTAAGCAAGTGGATTTATTTTTTTTAAATGGTAAAATGTGATACCTACAATTTTGACCATCCATACCCTAATTATGTTAATTAATTAAGTCTGCCATGGTCTGCAGAATAATTGAATTTTTCATCTGCGCTGGGTCCCCCTTATTTTGATGATGGTCAAGTTTATCTATAATGAACATATACACTGAATACATTCACTAATTAGAAGAGAGATTTCAGCCTTGCTATTTTTGTAGAATCATGAGTATGTCATGTGTCCAAAAATTCAAATAGGTGATGCTGGACCTGGTGCTTAAGTTAGATTGATGAGAGGGTCCTGACTCAAGACAGGTTCAATTAATGTACTGCCCAGTTGGTGGCTTAGTCAAACCTTTTTCGTAATTAGCCTGAAATGTTGATTAGCATTACTGGCAATCAATATAACAACAATCAATATAACAACACGTGCAGATTGGTCTAATTTGAAACTGACATTTTACGTGGCCAAATTTAGATTTAAAATAAAGGCAATATGTCAGTTACTTGTGTTTTGTTTGTACACTGAATGCTGGTCATGGCAGAAAGGCCAATAATGCCACACGTTGGCATGTGTTAAAACAATTATCTGTAACACCCACATTCATGCAAATCATTTCCAAATAAGAAACCACAGGGTTTAGCTTGACTTGTCATATCAGTTTTGACCTGCTAACCCATTCATTAAATTGGGCTTCGAATGATGATGAAATGAGAAATCTATCCGAGTTTGAAGTCAATTTTAGCATGGAAACATCAATCAAAAATCTGAAATGTGCCTTTGTGTCCTCTAAAAATAACCAGTTGACACTGAAACCCTATCATGCATTTGTCACCAGTATCACTCTTTGTTTAGTTTTTCTTGGTTTAGCTCCCTCCAGTTAGCAACTGGAGTATTCAGGCTTCTTCTTCCAGGATGTGACAGCAGTTATCCATGAGTTTCTGTTCATGCACTGGGCCACAATTTGGGTAAAGATAGAGTAGTTAACATGAGCCCTCTACAAGGGGGTATCAGTGCACAAGGAAATACACCAGATTTCATGCTTGAAAAGTTTATTGTACTTGTCTTAGATAGTACAAGATGAGCACCCTCCATTTTGGAGATAGGGAGTCTGACAGTCATGACTATTCAGCAATGTATATTCAAAGCTGAGCAACAGAACCATGCATTAAGATTATATTAGTTAGGTTTACAGAAGCAACTGTTACTGTAGAAATGCCAATTACACTATTGCAGATTAGGATTTACTTTATAAATTATAAGGAGGGGGAGTCTACCAACAGCCACAAATGAGACTATTGCCAAAGATCTCAGAATGGTCAGAATAGCCTGTTTTAGATGGTTAGAGTCTCCTTGGGACTCAGTGCCCTCCATACCTGAAAAGTTCCATTGTATGGGGTGAAGTAAATAGTCTGGTATCCAGCCTGTCTTTTCTGTGGTCACATGGTTGCTCAGGGTATTTATAGAGGAGTAGTAGCACCACAGTATTCATACTCTACTAAAAGTAGTCCCTTACTAAGGAGAGGGCCAGGGATCACAAATTATCCCCTTCCTAGCTAATGGATTACACTATGTTTTAACCCTGTTTCCCAGTTATTTGGGATGTTACAACAATAGTAAAGGCAGGGGGAGCCCATGCATATGTTAACCATAAGTACAGTACTCAGTCCAGACATTATATCATCACTCTAGGTTCTGATTGGTCCTTGGACGCCTTACATTCACACTCTATGCTGATTGGTCCAAAATAACCATCACAGGAAGCAAGAGGGAGCTCATGCCTTGCGCAACCCTCTGTGAACTAGAAATATCCAGATCTCCTCAAATATCATAGCCTTGCGGCGAGCACCCCCTAAGCACACCTTGTGACAAATTGACCCCTTGGACAATTTATCTACCAACCCAAATGTGTTGGTAATTACTTGGTGATACCTCACATAGGGCTTAAATTACGCGGAATATATTTTTACACTTTTGTGCCAATTTAGAATGTCCAAATGCCCAATGAGATATTACCAATTGTTTACTCAAACATAAACTGAAACGACCTGAAAAAGTCAAGGATGAAGAGAAAGTTTATATGTTTTACCCTGCCTTTGATGGAGAAAATACAACACAATCTGAGTAAATGTCATACAAATTAACTTTCAGTTGATATAATATCTATTCGACAACACAATAAAAAGTTTAGGTCATACAGAGAGGTCTCATTGCTTAATTTACTTCAGAGCAAGGACACAAAGTGACAGATTATCTGTACAACACGACAAAACGTTCCCTGATGTTCAGGAAACAACTTCTCATGCAATTAAGGCATGCAACAGTTCAAGGTCACGTGTAAAGATCTGACCTAATTCTGTTTACAAATATTTGTGGAAAAAAAAGTAAATTATGGATTTGGCTTTAAAATGACAGAACGCTCAGATGGAATGAGAAATAATTTGAGATCAATATGAAGATTACAAATGTCAGTTGTCCTGTCTGGAGTTTTTTAGGATGCCCAGCGTACAGATGTATCATCTAGCAACCTTCTTTCGCTGCATAATAAGTGACTGGTTCCTTTGCGGTATTCCGAAATAAAAAAACAGTCTCTGAAATTGGACATTCTTCATGACATTTGTTTGGGAAATGCTAAACCCATCAACCCATCAACATAATTCTCCCTCAGGAACACTCATTACCATATCTTGCTGTTCGGTGACCAATTATACAAAATGTTTATTCGAATGAGAATGAATACAGTATCCATCCCATGGCATACAATTTAATTTACTTTCTTATTTTTACTTTCATTTCCTTTTGTAATTTTAAACAAATTCAATAGAATCTTCCTACGCTAATATAACTTCTGCACACCCCAATTCATCCATGTCTCTTTTATTCAAGGAAAGCAAAGTAATATTTCATGTTCAGAAATGAATGATTCCAATGAAGTCAACTGTTCCTAACATATGGTTGTGTGTGATCTCAGGAATGGTCAACAAAGTTGAGTACCTCTTCACAGAAAATTGTCACCGACTATAACTTAACTTTTATGATTGCACATTGCTCTTTGTCGGCAAAACAGTCTTTCATTTAGTATGTAAATTGCCTTACAGATGTAGTTTACAAAGAACTAAATTGTACAATTTATCTGCTGCTGGGTAAGTCAAGTTCCCCATGGACCCATATTGACAAAATACTATTGCCAATTTTGACGTGCTAATAAATGACCATATTCAATTTTCCTTTCATCTTGATGTGTCATTAGGCACACTTGTAGCTTCCATAATCAACTATTTCGTTTCTTTTTTTCAGATAAAGCTGTTGAGGTGCTTGGTGGACTGGATTTAACGGGGCATTGTTTTAATAATTCGTAAACTTGCCTCGTGTCAATTATGCATCAAATGATAGATATCATAGTTCTGCATTATTCAAGTCGAATATATTCAACTTTTAAATTAGGATATGGGTGGATAATAGTCCACTTAATGTTTGAAGGTCACTTAGTTGTGTCAGATTTTAGTCTCCTGTAATGAGAAAAATATTTTGAAAACAATAAATAATCCGCTTGAAACCTGATGTAGAGAATGAGTATGTATCCTGGAAAAGTATTACATTTCGGCTGTTAAAACCATGGCATCAATGGTTTGAATTCAATACTATCTGTGGAGAGGCTCACCAAAAAGTAGTGCTTTTGCAAAACCTGTTCCTGCTACAGACAGAACATTTTCTGTTTGCACTCAATAACAGATCATGAAAATTCTTGGAAATTTAACCGTAACTAAGTCCGATGACGTGTGTAAAACTGATTTGTTTGAAGCAGAGCTCAAATTATATTGTCGTTTAATCTGAATAAGGTGACGTGAGGAAAATTAGATATTTTCCTGCCAGGGACACATGAAAACAACGATATGGCTCTCATTACCAGAGACATAACAATATCTTTTACCGTTCTCGTCATAAAAATTAAACAAGATACGGATACAATGATACTTGGACAGGTATAATGATAGATAAATAACTTCACAAACGACTATGAGTCTGTGATATGAAATATTGCGAAATACACATACACTTATGTTCTTTCAGGTCTCTTGGTACCCAGCATTTTACATCAGGTTTGTCACAGTGAGGCTGACATCACCTCAATCTTAATCTCAGAAGTAACGTTCATGCGAAGACAGTTCTCAAGGTTAATCTTGTTTAGTTACTTCGGGGAACCAGGTTCCTAAATTGAATGACGCAGTGCGAATGTTTTCTATCAAGTTATATCCTTCAGCGATATCAGAGAAGGCTAACCTGAATGAATGACTTTAATTTTACTCAATCCAAGGATATTGGAGATACAGTTCCGGACTTTCGTATTTTCTGGAAACCCAAAGAATAAAAGAGGCTCATTTCAAGCATAGACAGTTGCAAGTAATTCCTGTTGAAACAGATAAGACAACCAAGTCAATCGTGGAACGTTCAGACGAATGTCCTCAGAGATCATAATTTCTTTCATCATGCAACCAACTGTTGCAGTACAAATCAAGAATCATTCGCATGGAAGTCAACACATTTCAATCAAAGCAATTTTTGCACATTTTCCCATCGAGGTTTCATGATTTTCTGAACAGTCATATGTTTTACTATTCATGGACACAGGTCTTCATGAAAAGCTTTAACAAGGCGAGAAATTCCTACTAACCATATTTTATCTGCTCAAAAGTAATAAGTGCGATGCCAGGAAGCCTGATGCAGTCTGGTGTCAGGTAAATTGACACCTGCCAGATCTCATTGGCTTAGTATTAGATACACTAACATCTGAATATCCCTAGGCTGTCAGTAAGTAAATTTAAGTGAAAAGGACTGTCTTGAATAAATGGTGACCGACCCAGGATCAGACAGAATCTTGAATAACTCAGGCCACACAGCTAGCACTTAGAACAGTGAAGTTTTGGAAGAATGATCAAATAAAGTTTTTCTCACCAGAAGATTGTTCCAAACCCACCACCTATATCATCAGTATATTAAATACTGTAACAATGAAGCAAATTTACAATGAAAAGGCATGCTGTCCACAGCAACATCAGTGTCAAACACAATTAACGGACCAGTACCACACACCAAATTCCTAGGAATTTGGCTTGACGAAAAACTACGCTGGGATGAGCACGTTGGCAAGCTTCTTGTAAAACCAAAGAATATAGAGGGGAGAAGAAGCTCAAGCTGCTATATAGCCCTATGTGCCAAGTCTGTGGGTATCTTCACT